>JAHZNA010001797.1:0-20842 GCA_027743935.1 Sinodicranocentrus sp. ZH6
GTTTAAATGAATGAATGCATAAATATCTATTTGTATTAAAATAAAATAAATAAATAAATATTTTTGAGATTGAGAAGTGATTTGTAACTTGTAACAATGCGATTTAATACATTCAAAACTAAAAATGGTTAAAGCTGGAAGTGTCCAGTGCTTCATTTTCATTTAACTACATATTTAAGTTACGCAAGCATATTTTTGTGATGTAGGCACTAGGCAGGCAATAAAATTAAAAATTACGGGAAGGTGTCTGGCTTCATTAAAATGAATCCACTTTATTCATCCCTCATCATATTTAAATTACAAGATATCGGGTAGAATAAATTCACACTTTACAGAGGACGGAATGCCCTCAAAATTGACCTTAATTTCTCCACCTGCTTCAGCTCCAATTAAATCCCGAATTTTGCCCTGATTGGTAGTAACAGTGTTTGCTGAATCCAAAAATAAATTACATTCGTCCTCATCCTCGATGGCGCCATTTGACAAAGTTTTCTCCTTAGCTTTCGATTGCTCAAGGACATTTTCAAATAGCGTGACAAACTGGAACAGAAATATTTACATTAATTACATAAATTCTAATATAAATGGCATTTCTTTTTTTCATCATTCATCAAAACCTCATGTTAACAAATGTACCTCCAGTTGACTCAAGCCTTTTTGTTTTTTTTTCTTCTGTAGCCTTTTCCTGATTCTATCTTTAGCCAGCCTGTTTTCCCTTTGCTCTGGGGTTTCGAAATTTTTCAGGTTCATCGTGTACCGTTCCCGAACCAATTTTTGCCGATTCTGGCGGGCTTGTCGCTGTTCAGGAGTTTCTGCAGCTATTCTTCGTTTTGCCATAGCGTTTTTTCGAAGCTTTCTCTCCTCCTGATCAATTTTATAGCTTTCTAATTTGTGCTCCGGCGTCTCAATAAATTTTCTAGATTCTTTATCACGTTTGAACTTAGATCGGCCCTTGAATGCCTTGAATCTTTTATATTTTTCCACGATTTCTTCACTTTTCTGTAGATACTACCAAGAAGAAGAAAAAGGTTTCATTATTACTCGAAAACTCTCATCAATATTTTTTGAGAAAAATAAAGCTTTGTACCTCTTCCTCATTGAAATTTCCCTCTTGCTTCATTTTCTTCTTCAACGTTTTCTTCGCTACATAAACTCGTTGGCGAAATAGTCTTTCCTCCTTTTGATCTGGCGTCTCATTCCTTAACTTGCGCTCCGTCCAGAGTTTTGTGTTTTCAGCCAATTTTTTGAGACGCCGTTGTCTCTGCTCAGGGGTTTCTGCAGCAAGTTGTAGACGACAATAATTCGATTGTCGTTTTGACCGTTCTTGTCTCTCTTCAGGGGTTTCTGCAGCACGTTGTAGACGATAATAATTCGATTTTCCTTTTAAACGTTCTTGTCTCTCTTCAGGGGTTTCTACTCTGTCATTTTCAGTACTTCGATTTTCCTCATGGGAACTTATTCTTCTCGTTTTAGATCTTGGCTGGTATTTCTGAGTCGAAGTGAAAAGCTGTGAGGAGAGAACACGACTCCAGAGGATATTCATTTGAGCACAGCTTGAAGGGGTTGTGAGATTTTTCGAATACTCGAACAGTTTCAATCTTGCTTTTAAATTAGATCGCATGTCTTGGAAGGAAAGCGGATCGTTGATGATGTACTCTTTCCACCTCGCCTGAACTAAACGAATACGCCTATATAAAGTAGATTTGGGGCGACAGCCGCTTTTGTCTTTATTTTGATATCAAGATGTACTGAAGATATTTCGAGTGAGATTGACTATGACCGAGTTTACAAGTAGACGTCGCTGCAGTACTCTTTTGGAATTCGGAGGCAGCAAGTCCATCACATTTATCCCAAATAAGGTCCACCCTGCAGTCAGAAATGTGACCTTGTTTGAGACCAACCTGGATCCACTTGTGAACAGTCAAATAAAAGTGGTGATACTCTCGAGGATCCTTTTTCAACACTTGAATACACTCTCCCATCACTAGACGTACTTGCCTTTGCATTTTCAAAGTGAAATCCAATTTGTGCACTGGCAATTTCACTACTTTAAACTGAGAGGTTGAAGGTTGAAAATGAATCTCTTCTTGTTCAGGTTCTGCTTCACTCATTTCTTCACTTGAACTGTTGGAGTCGACTGGAATTTTTTCCTCATTATCATTGTCATCACCCAAGTATTCGCTAATTTCAATCTTGTCTTCAGTTTTCACATTTACTTTAACCTCTGAAGAAGATTCCGGGGGCTTATTTAACTGACCTCGCTTATACCTTTCCATTTTTGTCATTCGGTCGGACTACGTCGCTTTTAATTGCATTTAAAGATGTGTTAACTGCGAATGTAAAATGATCCCCTCCAACTTGTAGTCACTTTTTTCTGCAAATTGAAAAATTCAATTAATTATAATTTTTGAAACATTTCCGACATTATTAGGGAAACCCCATTTATCAATGCATACAACAAATAACATAATAATAGTTTAACTGCCAACTGCTGAGATTATTACACCTTAACTAATAATGATCGTTAAGTTAAAAGTACCTTAGAGCTTTGCTCATCACGTCATTGCATCACTTAATACATGTCGAATCACAAAATATATTATGTTTTCAAACAGTTTTGATGTAAGCTTGTCACTTGTAGGTATATATCAATTGAATGTTCGAGAACTAATTAAAACGAAAATCATTTTTAAAAATCCATCCGAAAAAACAAACTGTGCAAAACTATATATTTTATAACTGAAAAAAATTCAGACAAACTTGCTTCTTCTTTCGACTCCTGTCTCTGCCCCTGTTTACGTAAAACTCTCATCTGTTTTTGGTAGAGGGTCCCAAGCTTACTAAAGTGGGTCCCCACCAGTACCTTACCATATTGGGTCCCCACCATACCGTACCATACTGGGTCCCCACCATACCAAAGTGGCTTAGTTGGATAGTCCCCACCATACCAAAGTGGCTCAGTTGGATTCGACCTAGGAGGGGCAGTACATTTTTTGGTAATTTTTGGTTTCCTCGACGCATCTTGACGTGTAGAACATTTTTTGTTTTCAAAAAAATTTCAAAATTAGAAAATTTAAAAGTAAATTAAAATTTGATTATTTTAACAACCACCCGATTATAACCTAACCTAACCAACCAAATCAACCTATATTACCTTGGTTATCATATTGTGTTAGGTTAGGTTATAACAGGTTAGTTTTTTGGAAATTTGTAATGTCAAAGTCATTTGTAAGAAATCAAAAAATTTCTACTCATCGAGATTGGTCCAGAAAACCAAAAAGTTTACTGCCCCGCCTATAAATCCAACCAAGCTGTAGACCCATAGTTTTATATTAGTAAGGTGGAGACCTACTTTGTTATGGTGGGAACCCAATATGATAAGGTACCGGTGTAGACCCAGTATGGTATGGTGGGGACCCAGAATGGTAAGGTACCGGTGGGGACCCAGTATGGTATGGTGGGGACCCAGTATGGCATGGTATGGTGTGGACCCAGTATGGTAAGATACTGGTGCGGACCCGCTTTGGTAAGCTTGGGACCTTCCACCCAAGTGACAAGGGATTTGGGATATTTCAAATTTAATTTTAAATGCCAGTTAAATTGAAAACTTTAGATAGCTAATCAAGTTCATGTGTAATTATGGATCCATCAAGTATCAAAATTGAAGAAAAAAGTGTTGAAAAAAGTTGGAATGAGAAGTGCCTCATTTGTTCTAAAAGTTGTGATGATTCTTATCTTCAGTTAGCACTGGCTAGTTTGAAACTAGTTTTAATACAAAAGAACCAAAATGCTAGTGACGAGTGTCTAACTTCACATTTATTGTCACTCTTCATTCTTCGCAAGTTGCTCAATATTTCGGAGAAAGAATGTATCCAGCTAATGACCAAAGTTGACGGAGTGAATCCTGGAGATTGGTTTCGAGTTTGTTCGGAATGTTTACTACTGGTGAAAGAGGTGATGGCGTTGTACGAGCAGATTTCCGTTTTAAAAAGGAAGATCAATGAGTGGAGAAAGCTAGCTTGGGATAAGTTGAAGGAGGATTTAAAGTCTGAAAGTGAATTCGACCAAGGGACGGATTTATTGATAAGCTCTACTCGGAGTATTATCCGGTTCTACTTTAAAAACGAAATTAAATGTAATCAGTTGTAGTTATTTATTTTACTTATACATGCAAGACTGACACTGGATAAAAATAATGTCACATGTGTTAATTGTATTCCATTTTCTGCTTTTTGTGTACAGCGTCTCATGCGACTGAAGATGATGAAGATGCTTTCAAAGACGAAAATCTTTCTGATAATGATGACGACAACCTTTCCACCGATCCACTGTATATTCCAGAGGATTATGTTGACGAGCCTGTCACAGCTGACAGCAGTATCTTGTTAGTAAAGCAGAATAAACTGTTTAAAAATATTTTTGTTCTCGTGTCATTCGAATTGCAATGTTTTTTTTGAAATAGCGCTGAAAAGGACCCACTAGCTTCCAATTCTGAAGACGTTGTTTCAACAAGCAAGATAACCCGGAAGAGAAGACAAAAAAATCAGAAGAGAACCCAGACGACGACCACCTCCAAGAATTCTTACAAGTGTACCTTATGTCCTGAAATATATTTCAACAAGAAACATTTCAGAACTCACTTCTACCGGGAGCATCAAAAAGGGGAAATTTCTGATAAGCTACGTACCACGAGACGAAATCAGAAAATCACAAAGGCTTCAGCTTTAACGGGAGGATTGGAATGTAGCATTTGTCACTCATGGCACCACTCCAAACATGGTCTATATATGCATTTAATCTCTCACAAAAAGTTCAAGCACTCCTGCGAAGTTTGCAAGTTTCCTGGAATATCAGAACGTGCAATACAGCTACATATAACTAAAGCACATCCGGAACTCAAAAAGGGTTCAGATTACTTCCTGTGTGAGAGGTGTGACTACGTGGGAAAAACTTACATGCATAAATATCTACATTATAAAAAGGTAATTAAGAACAGCTTATTCAAGCTTATTTTAATTCCAACTTTGAGAAAGATTTTATTTATTTAAATAATTTTAGCATTCTCTTGTCGACAACCTAATTACCCGGAACAATGACACCTTCACTTGTACCGTGTGTAACAAAGGTTTCCCAAAGTTTATTGAAATATATTATCACGTCAAATCACATCCCGAGCATATAAAATCCGCTGATTGCTTCCGATGTGATAAATGTGATTTTGTTGGCTGTAATAGTCCCAACGTGAAATTCACTCATCTTAAAAAAGTAAGAAAAATAACGTAGATAATTATACCCCATTTTTCATGTCTTAATCGTTTTAAATATTGTATAGCATAACCTGGTTGATAACTTTATTACCACAAATTCCAAATGCGATTACATCTGCAACTTTTGCAAAAAATCCTTTCTGAACTTCAAAGAGGCATATTCTCACGTTAAATCTCATCCGGAATGTAGCAACTCCGAAGATTTCTTCCGATGTGACAAGTGTGATTATGTCAGTAGTGGTATTAGACTTCGCCACATTAGAAAAGTAAGTAAAAATAGAGAGGAAATTTAAAGCACTAACTTAAAATCTCGAGTGTTCTTCTAAAAACGTCATAATTGTCTTTCATTTAGCACAAACTGGTGGACAAAATTGTGACGAAAAAATCTGAAAAGGACTACACCTGCAATATATGTGACAAGAGTTTTCTTGCCTTTAACACAATATATTTTCATGCCAAAAGCATTCACGGATTGAAGAAAGTTGGAGAAAAATTGAAGAGATATGAATGTCCACAGTGCAAACTCTCCTATGTCTCAAAAACTGGTCTTAATGAGCACATAAAGCATGTGCATGTAGGAGTTCGAAATTATTGTTGTGACAAGTGCGGTAGCTCATTTAAGAAAAACAATGACCTAAAAAATCACACTTTAATTTACCATTCAGAAAAAAGGGAACCAGAAGTTTGTGACATTTGTGGAAAAAGTGCTGCAAACAAGTTAGCCTTGCGGACACACAAGCACCGCTACCACTCGGAGAAAGTCAGCAAAAAATATAGCAGTTTTAGGAAATGTGCTCACTGTGGTTTTTCTGCTCATATAACGGAAATGCTAAAGCATGTAGAGTCTGTGCACGAAAATCTTCACATTCATCAGTGTTCCCAGTGTCCAAAGAAGTATATGACAGTTGCTGGGCTGCTTTCTCACGAAAAACAAAAACACCCTTCAAACTAGCCAACGTAAACAAATCGTCTTGAGGATTTTGTTAGCTAATGTGTAAGTAATTAATATTTGTGTTGTGTAATTGTGTAAATGCCATACAAAATCTATTTTTACGATGAACATGTCAGGATAATGTAAGCCCATGATGCAATGCAAAGTACTGCCCTAAAATAAAATTAACATCACAATGAGCTCCCAATCAGTTTATGTATGCATAATAATTCGAACTGTTTGTTCGATAGGTCAGCAAAGTTTAGACTTCACCAAAACGCATTCCCTTGTCAGACAAACAGTTATTCGCCGTGTATTTATTATGTTCATTAAGAACATGTATTCAGTTTCATTCTCAAATACACAATTTCGCTTTCCCTAAAAATTCACAATTTGTGTTTAGGTTGTCAACAGCTTTCCACCCATTCGCAACTTTGGCACGTAATCACCAAAACACTTATTTCTTACCACTGGAAGTTTTTTGATGGACTTGTCTGAAATGGTAATTTGGGATGAATCTCGAAATAAGTTTCCGCTCCAGGTTGAACAAACATAACTTCTTCTCTCATCTGGCGAATGTTTAATGATCCCTTCAGCCCAACTACAAAACCCACGGAATCCGATATAAAAGAGAAAGTTTTATGAATCTTTACAATTATTGTAAAAATTAAAAATGTAAGAAAATGTATACCTGTGCTTGAACAAGAATCTTCCGTCAGGTTGACTTCCAACATTACCGACAACCCTGAAGATCAACTTGGGTATAATTGCTGGTATAGGATTGTGGAGTAAAGTCAGAAGATGAAGATAGGATTAAATTGTCAAATATGACTTCCGCTTCCGCCCACTCTTTAACGGTGTCAGGGTTATCTCTACTGTAATTGCTGGAGAGAAAGTTGAGAAATGTTCAGAAGAATATTTTTATTTAAAATCCAACTTTCCAATCTTTCATGAGTAGAGTTGGTGGTATCATACTGAAAGTACAACACTTCCCCGTAATCTGTCATTATTGGACGGAATATCTCATTACAGTTGTGAACTTCATTCTTCCAAATGCAGAATACAAGCATTTCGCTACAATGTTGGGAAATCTGGTTTTAGACATATGATAAGAGAAACATGAGCGAAGGCTAATTCAAAGAGTAACTTAACTTTATGAATTTTTTGTTAACCGTCATCTTGCAAGAGTTTTGAAGGGTTGATGTACTCAAAGGTTCGAAGTTATCATACCAGTTGGTCCATTTTGTTGAAGTATTTGCAACCATTCGTTGGAAGTCTGTGGAGGGAGCTGTCCAATTAACATTAAGCTGGAGCGGAATCTTTATTTTGAAAATCCTTTCAGGGGTTTAAATTCCTCCTAAAATTCATGACTGTTACCGTACCTAGTGTGTTGTCAACTGATGAACTCAAACTTGTCCAGAACTCCCTCCATGTTCTATTCAGGTACATTTGAGTCGATTGAAGAGGAAAAGGGGTGTGAAAAAGGATATTAAATTGATAGGTAGCGTGATGATAATGTTGAGAGATATCATTTCTATGTTATTTGCAAGATATCGATTGTTTTCCATTTCGCCTCAGTTTTTATTTGAAACTAAGAACTTAGGAACTAAGGGAGAGTATAATTTCCTTTCTTTAGCATGAAAGCTTGCCACATAACTGTTTACTTCCAAATTCCGCACTTTAATTACTTTTAAATGAATGATTCGATTTTTTACGTTTAGCAACGGAGAAAGATGTGGGATTCTTTCCTCTTAATTTATTTGTGTGAGTACTTCCACAAAAATGTTTACAATTGACTGTCAAGTGTGAAAACTGTAATTTTCCTTCACATAGAAAAATGATCATTGTGAAAATGATTTGAACCCCAAGGGCTTACAACTTGCAATAGGCTATAATTAAACCATCATATATCTTCTTTAGAATCTCAATAAAACTTTTTGTGGGGTGCTGTGAGACACAATTCTACGAAATCGAGCCCCTTTATGAATATTTTCAATTCTTTCAGATTTTTTATGAAATTCTCCGACTATATATAATCGATAGATAGTCCAGCCAGTGTTGATCAGACAGAGCCCACCCCTTTTAGGTTGATTGGGATATTTGGTTTTGGGTTTAAAGAACATTTCTATGCAAACCCATCGTCCATCAGTTTCACATGTCCCATTACCCATTACTCTGGACAGAGACTAGTGTTCATACATACATACATAAGGACATCCACAAATGGGGGTTCAACCTCTTTTAAGGTTAAATAAACAAGTGAAGTTGTTCAGGCCAATAGGGAAATAAAATCTTATAAAAGTGGAGCATTTATCAGCTTGTAAATCTTTAGGGGCAGAAGCTACTCGTGTGCAATTAGTCAGAAAACTGGAGAACAATGCCATTTAGAGGTTGAGAACATGTACTTCCCCTCCTCCTATTCAACTTTTTTCCAGACAATGTTATCGTACCGCAAAAATTGGGACATAATTATCTCACTTCAACCGTCGCTTACATAATAATTCCACACTTTTTATTTTATCTATCTAATTTCCTGCAATCTCCCAAACGGGCAAAATAATTTCAGAATTTGTTTTCAACTCATTTTAAACTTACCACGGTTTCCCTGAAATTATATTTACTTTAAGGGCAACATAAAAACGCGAACTTGTCATTCACGAATAATCAAAAAGGCTGCAAATCAGACGTTAAATTTATTTTAATTGGCAGTTAAACAAATATTTTTTGCACCGGTAGTAGTTTGCACCTTTCTCGCTTATCTGAAATTTGGTCAACTTCTGGATATAAAGTGGGGAAGCTAAGTACTGGAAAAGGTAGCTCGATAAGTAATGTACATAATACTGATGAGACAAGTTGGTAACAATGAGGATAAATATTTTTAAATTGGCAATCAAGAAATTTGTTTTGTGAGGGTGGTAATTTTCAGATTAAGTGTATTAGCAATACAGTTCCTTTGCCTTAAAAAATGCTGAAGATTGATATATTACACTATATTTGTGAATTTTTGAAACTCAGGGCCTGAAAGACCTTATAGATAAGCGCATTTGATTCTCCTTCAAAAATGCTGACGAATGATATATAACACTATATTTTTGAAGTTTTGAAACTCAGGTCCTTATTCAGGGCCTTCAACTTTATTCTCCTTCAAAAATGCTGAAAAATGATGCATTGCACAGTATTTGTTAATTTTAGAAATTCAGGGCCTTCAACTTTATTCCCCTTCAAAAATTCTGAAAAACATGTATTGCACGATATTGTTTATTTTAGAACCTCAGCACCTTATTCAGTGCTTTCAACTTTATTCGCCTTCAAAAATGTTGAAGAATGATGCATATGTGAGAATTTTAGAAACACAGCACCTTATTCAGGACCTTAAGGAGCCTTCAGATTAGGCAACGATAAAGTTACGGTCGGATTACGTTATGTTACGATCTCATGAGATGCGTTTTGATCTTCAGTAGCAACACAACAAAGGCTTAGCTAAAGCATCCTTTAAAAAGTTTAAGTACGTTATTCAACTTTTAATTCGCACATTTCACTTGTCAGCAACCCAAGCCGAGCAGAGCAAGTAGCTGAGACAGTTAAATATTCATGCTCCCTTTAGTTTTAGTCATTACTTAGATGATAGGGAATAGGAATTTTCAAACAAATGTTTTAAAATTGCCTCTAATTTAAAAAGTGACCCTAGCAATTATTTTTGATCACGCTAAATATCAGGGTCTTTTATACTTTATTTTCAATAGGACGCCACACCTTGGCTGACCCTCTTCGCTTACAAAGCTAGCTTAGCATTTTTTTAAAAAAAATGTCACCATTTCTGACATTTTGTGCTCTCAGTACTTTTATTTTGGTCGTAAATTCCAACAATTTGGAAAAATTTATTCCAGCTTTGTTTCAACATCCAGAAAAATTTATCCTTCACTTTTATTCCTCCCTTGATATCTTTACTCCAAATAATCTCTTCCTAAACATTATTCTCACTAACAAAACGTATTCTCAAGAGCTGGCTCCACCTCCCAAGAAATTTTCAAATTTTACTCCAATCATTCTCCTTTCATTTAGACACTCGTCGAGAAGAAACTTTGAATCCACATTTTTTAACTTTCTTGCACATTCATCCACCATTATAATTTTTACAAGAAAGGCACACCCCCTCCAAAAATCTGGACGATATTGGAAATTTGGAGAAATTCCTCCACTAAAAGTGTATCTTAATTTGAATACGTCTTCAAGTATTACTCTTTTGTGTAGTCAATACTGCAAGTCCCCAGGCTCTTCAATGATTTCTTTAATGTTTACGAACGTGTTGGAATTTCACAAGAAATATTTCCGAAACGCAAACTCGAGGGAAGTCGCCTTTGGCGTTAATCACTTTTGCGGAAAAAGTCCTGTTCGCCTTCACGACTGGAAACGACTAATACTGAGAAGAAGAGATTGTCAGATTCAGTCAATGATTCCGTTCGTGGTAGCTGCAGTACACAACTTAACAATTGAAGTTGTCTCTTTAATGTACATCGGTTACGGATATAGCCAATTCGTATTTGGTCCTGCCTCCTTTGCTTTAGAGCATTTCCAATTAAATCAGCTAGCTCATTTACATTTCCACGATAACAATGCCTATCATCCGTACTACTGCTTTGAATGGCGTCAACGGGATATACTACCCGAGGAAAATTTCTCCGTGTGGTTGCTCCCTTTCCAACAGGAGCTTTGGATCTTTTTACTTCTTTCATTGTTTTTTGGCACGGCTGCGTCCGCATTTTTCAAGAAAGGTGACAAAGTTGCAAGATTCCTGGAGGAAGGTTTAGTTATATTGCTGCTGCTAACAAGAAACCCTTCAAGGATACCAATAAGAAGATCAAAATTCTACATTTCCTTTGCTTTCACTGGCTTTCTCCTTTGGTCCATTTACGAAAACAAGATAACCAGCTTCACAGCAGTGCCTACGGAGATTGGAACCTTTAAAAATCTCAAGGAGCTGATTCTCCACGGCTACAAAATTTGTTGGGATTATGAACAACAATTTCGACAGCCGGAAGATAGATTCAAATCGGACTTCAATAACTCGGGAATTTTACACATGATCAACGATAGTTTCACTGAATTTCCAGGAAGCTTCATTAAAGAGTTTCAAAACTCGAAAGGAATCAAATATGCTTTCCTTCAGGAGGACGAAACTGCTCGCTCTTTGGCATTTTTAGAGGAGGTAAAACTTGAGAAAAAACTAGGGAAAAAGGTGAAATGCTCAGTGGTGCCGCAAAGTATTGATTTGAGAACGTACTTTTACCGCATCAACTTCGTCAATGGCTACTGGGTAGGAAAAACTTTGAGAGAAATCCGGGAATTCGGATTTGATCGGAAGTGGGATGCAGGAAGGAGAAATCGGGATTTAATAAATGCTCGAAGAAAAGAGAAATCTGGTGGAGGGGCGGATATGATAAATTGGAATAAGCTATTAATTATTTACGGAGTGTTTTGTTGCATGCTGGCGCTAGCTTGTGTTGTCTTTTTTCTAGAGAAGTTCACAGTAACCAAAATTGTCAATATTAAGCAGAAAAGAAATGTTTTTAAATGGCAATATGGTAAGCGTAAGCAGTCAGTTTTTAAAAATACAAAGATGACTAGCAAGTTAAAAATTAAATTCCCATGGAATTTATAAAATTTCACAACAATTTTTATCCTTATGAGTACGTTATAACAGAGTAGATGTTTGCAGTAAAACAGGAATACTTTCATGTGAGCAGTTTTATTGGTGCACAAAATCCTGCGAAATTTAGTTCAATTTATTAGCCAAGCTTTGATTAGATTCATGATATTGTTAAATACACTTTCTCACGAAAAACAAAACATTGTTTAAACTAGCTGGAAAATACATGCCTGCCTGCCTCGTGCCGTGTTTTGATTTTCGATGAACGTTTAATTTAAAATTATCACAAACTTTGTCATTTTTCTTTGTATCTCAAACTTAGTTTCAATTAAAACATTTGTTTGAAATATTTCTCTGAAGCATAGTTGCATGACAATCAAAGGCCATGCGGGCGAATTCATCAGTTATCAAGATAAGCTATGGAGTTTTGACTTCACTGCTTTTTCGTTTCGATTTATTGGGCTTACCAACATCATGGAAAACTACTATATACATTACTATGCTGATAAGCGTAATTTTTTATACAGACAGACTTATAGCTCAATAACCTTATCACATATAAGTCAATGAGCGAGGCGCTAATCATAAACAATTATTGTGAATAAATTTATAATGGCAAGCAAATGCAATATTTAAGTGCGCACGAAGCACAACATTCAAAGCTCAATATTTTGGCTACAATCTTCTAAATTCTCATAAACCTTTTGTAATATATCGGCCGCCGAATCTTGATCTGTTTCCCGGAGAACATCAATCAATTCATCGTAGCCTATTGGACATTTTAGGATCATCATGTCATAAAGTTTATTTCCCTTATCAACTGGATCTTGTGTGGTATCCTGGTGGCAAAACTTTGACATTAGAATGGCTAATTAGAGAAAAAAATTGTATGTAATTTGTATTCAAAAAAACTTACCAACTCCATCACATCCGCATAACCTAGTATTCCTTGGGCTTCTAACTCAACAGTTATTTTGATGTTGACCTCAGTGTTGTTTACAAGTTCTTGCTTATTTGTTGTAAGATGCTCCAGCTTTATCTGAATTTCTTCTTCAGATATAGGAGGCTTTTTTGTTTCGTTTTCGGTGGAGTCATCCACAGCCACGAATGTTTCATTGAGTTTATCTGGGTTAAATGTTATTTTGATATAAATTAAAAAGTCACGATTATTATATTTAAATTTGAAAACAAATACCAGCTACGCATTGATGATCGCACTCTTTCAAAGCCTCAATAAAAACTGATAATTTTGCATTATTTCCATTCCTTGCTTGAAACTTGCTAATAATTTGGAACATCAACTCGCCATAGTTTTTTGTGTCCCCTTGAACATGCACTGCTAGCTCGAGAATTTCCGTCTCTTCAATTTTGAGGGCGCGTGCAAAATCCCTCCACTTTTCGTTTAATTGCCCTGGGGACTTTTGAACTGCATTTCGAACTTCGAGAACGTCGCAGGCTATTTAAAAAATGAACCTTCTTTTAGCAAACAATGTATACTTATACGATGCTTTGTTGAAATATATTTTTATTACGAGGTTTCCCAATAATGAGGTCCACAGAAATGGGCTCAGTAGCCATTTTGAGTTTATAATTTGAAATTAAGCCTAGATGTAAAAAAAATCTGTCCGCTACTGTCTGAATTTTCTTGTACACTGGAATTCCATCATTTGAGAAGTTCATGTAGTTTTGATTGTGATGACATGCAAACAATTTGTTTTTCGATAACAATTTGTACCCGCTATAAAAATATTCATCAGAGTTTTGCATAATCTGTAATTCACTCTCAATTTTCCTGATAAGACATTATTATGCAAACGACAACGGATTGTATTTGCATGTGAACTATGGCCTGTATACTATACGTCGCAATAAGTTGGGTAAGCTTATGGTGGAAACAGGAAGGCTTAGCATAAGAAAAAGTGAGATTAAATATCATGAATATCTGCACCTTCAGAAGTTTCAGGGATGATTATAATAAAAAAACTTGAAAAGTCACTGACGCTGGTATCATTAACTGATTGTGAGTGTCAAATAAATCATTTGTTTGAGATATGTCTCTGATGAACCTTAACTACATGACAAAGTTGACGCTGATAAGCTGGACCTGGAGTATTGAATTAACAGCTATTTTTCCTTTGGGTTTATTGGACTTGCCAACATTATGGAAAGTATTGTGCACATTACATTCCTGATTAGCTTAAGTTTATACAGGCTTTAGCTCATCAACCTCATCCCATTGTCATGTCGAGAGCTATCCAGGTAGTCAAAGTGGAGCTTATTAAACATTATGATAGCTAAATTTAATGGTTCAATATAATCAAAATGGGGACAAAAAGTGTAAATCTTTATTTATTAGGAATTTCAATGGCACAAAGAATATCTACAAAAAACTACTTTGTGATAAAACATCACACATGTTTAGGTTACTACTGGAAATCATCTCAATTCTCATAAACCCTTTCCAAA
Organism: Sinodicranocentrus sp. ZH6; assembly: GCA_027743935.1. Lineage (NCBI taxonomy): Eukaryota > Metazoa > Arthropoda > Collembola > Entomobryomorpha > Entomobryidae > Sinodicranocentrus > Sinodicranocentrus sp. ZH6. The sequence goes on from JAHZNA010001797.1 coordinate 14,312, forward strand.
ATATCTGCCGCTGAATCTTGGCACGCATCTCGGAGAAGAGCAATCAATTCATCATATCCTTTTGCACTTTTTTGAATCATGAAGTCATAAAGTCTTCTCCGTTTCTCAAGAGGATGGGTTATGTGATCCTTTTGGCAAAATATTTAGATTAGTATGACTAATGAAAAAGAAAATTGTAGTTAGTTTGTATTTTAAACAACTTACTAAAGTCATCACATCATCGGAACTCAGTATTCCTTTGGATTCTAAGCCAACAGATATTGTGACGTTGACATCAGTGTTTTTTACAAGTTCAGCTTTATTTTTTGTAATGTGCTCTATCTTTTTCTTAGTTTCTTCTTGAGAAATAGGAAGCTTTCTTGCTCCATTCCCGGTGGAATTACCCCCAGCAAAGAATGTTTCGTGGAGTTTATCTTAATTGGATATTATTTTTTGATAAAAAATAAGTAAAACTACAATTATATTTAAATTTGAGAACATTTAATACCAGCCGCTGATTGATGTTTGCAGTCTTCTAAAGTTTCAATAAACGATGATAACTTTGCATTGTTCCCATTCCTGGCTTGATACTTGCTAATAATTTGAAAAAACAGCTCGTCATAGTTTTTTGCGTCTCCTTGAACATGCACTGCTAGCTCGAGAATATCCTTTTCTCCAAATCCGAGTTCACGGGCGAAATCCCTCCACTTTTCGTTTAATTGTCCGGGAGACTTTTGAACTGCATTGCGAACTTTGATGACGGTACATCCTAGTTAAAAATAGAGTGTAGCATAGTTTAAAAATATATATGATGCTTGAAAATAGATATTCTTACGATCTTTTCCAATAATTAGTTCCATATTGAGCTGTGTTACAATTTTTAGTTTGTTTGGCGTAGATGGAAACAAAATTATGTCCGTTATTAACTGAATTTTATTGTGTACTGGAATCCCATCATGTGAGCAGTTGCTGGGGTTGTGATGATAAGCAAAAAAGTTGCTTTTTGATAAGCCACCCATGCTTGTTTTCCTTCATTTGCTATCTACTTGTTATACAAATGTTTATCCACAGTTTTGCATAATCTTCAATTCGCTCGAAATTTGCCTGATAAGGCTTTTTGTGCAGTACAGCGGATTTTATTTGTGTGTGAACAGAATATACCATACCATGTCTACAAAATGATAAACAAACTTTTTCCGATCAACGTATCACGGAAGCATTTACATTTTATGAGGAATGAAGAATAAATTCTTTATTATTTCTTGTCAAATGCTGCGTAATATCCAAATTTAACCATGTCCCATGCTATAGTTTCCCTATTCAAAATATTCCCTATAAACAGAAGTCCATTATCATGAGTAAGAACGTAAATCAGGATCGTCAAGATAAGCCAGACTAACTCTCTACATTTTATTTTGTGTTGGGTTGATTAGACCCCCTTTTGGCAAACATTATGGAAAATATAAATAATGAAGTCTACTTTGCTTGATGATAATACGGCCACAGTCAATGCTAGATCAACGACCTTACCAAGCTTATCTGCATTTATGAAAGCTGTGGATCTGCTGCTCATTTAATAAATATTTATATTGCTCAATGTTTAGAGTGCAAAACAACTAGGTTTTTTATTAAACTAATTAAATATTTAAAGGAAGCAATACTCTTTATTATACTGGGAGAAATAATAGAGACAAAAATTACTGTAATTAAAAATCCTTCTCATAGAAATTTTACAATATTATTATATCTGCCGATGCACCTTGGCAAAGCTCGCGTAGAAGAAAAATCGACACATCGTAGCCTTTTTCACATTGTTTGGATTTGGATATCATGTCATAAATTTATTTTTCGACTGTCATGTGCAAGTTGTAAATGCCACGTGATTCCTGGTGGTAAAAATGAAATTAATTGAAAATGTTGATTATATATTCTCTAGCATTTTTAGGTTACCAATGTCTTCAGATCCATATCAACCAATATTTGTTTTGCCTTCAAGCCTACAATGAGTATCGTATTTGTAATGTATGTGGAACTCGTGGATTGAGTTGTGGAATCAGTGCTATGAGAGCGAGGTGTCAGTTACAGTATAGACCTTTTCAACTGTAGGATAAAATTCCAAGGGATGTGGATGTTAAAGAACTAGGTTATCATGGATTTAAAGAAAAAATATACAAAGATAGTATGTTACATAATTTTAAATGAAAACTGATGTATTAAGTTGTTATTTTTAGAATAGGATAAATATATAAGATATGTTTTTAAAATGTATTGTGGGGCAAGCGTAGAAGATACATGGTCGAGGAAAACTGTCTTTTGCGATATCATGGACTTTTTTATCCTTTCTTCGCAGTAATGTTGTCACTTTTGGAAGAACAGTACTTATTGTATTGAAATTGATAGACATCTGAATAAAGTTTCAAATCAAATAAAAATAAAACAGCTTTATTCTGAGTTGTGGAGAACGCAGGAGAACGATAATGTGGAATACGATCTGAAGAGACATGAGGCATGAACATCTATTTATACGTGGTATGAGAGGACAGAATAGACGGAGTAATTGGACTGGAGACATAGAGACATGAATCTGGACAATGTGGCATTAAGATGGATTAACCTCAATCTTGAGGATTAACATAATTGTAATAATCTAGAATATGCTAATATTCTACAGTATTGACATTAGTATATTGGATAAGTTCTTTCCTATTTTTGCTATGTGTACCTGCTTTTTCTCAATTTTTTCTTGTTCAGATGTAGAAAGCCTTTCTCTTCCATATCCAGTGACGTTACCTCAACCGCAGAATGTATCGCGGAGTTAATTAATGGGGGATTAATGGATACATAGTAATTAATACAAATACAGATTTCAATTATGTCTTCTGTGAATCCTGTAAACGCTTCAATTTAAAGAATATACCTGCCATACATGGGACCTCTAACTACCAGACTCACACAATTTTTACGGTTAAAAATAGATTGTAACTTTGCATATAATCCTGGGAGAAAGCTGTCATCATTATTAAATAATGCAAAAGAGAAAACACCCTTAAATACAAGTGGTATATATAATCAAATGTTCATGCAATGCTGTATACATCGGAGAAACGTCAAGATCAATCGAAACAAGGACAAATGAACACTTTTCATCGGATTACTTATTTATTTCATTCGTCCTCGTCAGAATAATCACAAGTACTTCTGCTGTTAAACAACATTTAGAAGAAAATCCCAGTCACCGAATTTCAATGGACTCAGCAAGTTTATTAGAAGGAAAATAGAACCTTTCATCGAAAATTCAAGGAACATCTATGGATTTTAAAGTACAAAAATAGATTAAACATAAATTTAGGAATGAATGACGATCCAATATGGTCAGCCACCTTACTACCGTTACTTGAAGCACCATGCGCAACAACTCTTGAAGAGGAATAAACATAATTTTGAAGTAATGAATTCTCGATGTTATAATTTAGTAGATGTATAAATTTCATGATTAAATTTTCTTTTGAAAATATTATTGTTATTGATTTCTCCCGAAGAGGATAGAGACAATCTATCGAAAGCTCGAGAATAAACGAATTTTATTTTAAAATGTCAACCATGAGCACCGTCTCATCTATTTCAATAAATATACCTGCAACAAATTGATGTTAGCAATCTTAAAAACCTCAATGAACACAGATAACTTGCATTGTGACTTGTGAATAATTTGGAACATCAACTCGCTATAGCTTTTCGTGATAAAGAAGGGGTATGGGAAAAACAACTCAAGTTCGTGAACAATCTATATAAGCGAGAGTGCTCAACGTGTTCGAGAGTCCCAGTTTGATCATTTAAGGATTAACGTGACCAACCAGACGTTTAAAAAATGCATGCAGATTAACTAACTGGCACCTTTTTACAGCCAAACTTGGTTATCAACGCTCTTCTGATGCGATAGGTAGGTATCATTGACGTTATCATTGATAAAATTATTTTCATGAATAAATTCAATAATGTCCAATATTCAGAAAAGGCAGCAACTTTATTCGCGAGGAATTTTAACACAATAAACAAAATCAAGAAAGTTTATTTCACTGCTTGCTTTCAATTCTCATAAACCTCTGCTAATATATCTGCCGCTGAATCTTGGCACGCATCTCGGAGAAGAGAAATCAATTCATCATAGCCTTTTGGACATCTTTGGATCATGAATTCAAAAAGTTTTTTTCGTTTCTCAAATGGATGTTGTAAAATATCCTAGTGGTAACAAACTTGACATTAGAAGGGCTAATTAGAGAAAATTGTATTTCATTTGTATTTGAAACAACTTACCAAAGCCATCACATCTGCGGGCGCTAATACTTCTCTGGACTCTAAGCCAACAGTTATTGTGACGTTGACGTCAGTATTTTTTATAAGTTCTTCCAAATTGGCTTTAATGTCATCTGTTTGCGTCTTCCCCACTTCCTCCTTTTGAGAAGCAGAAGGCTTTACTGTTTCTGCAGGGGTTTTGCTCCCATCGCAAAATGTTTCCAGAAGTTTATCTTAAAATTTGAGATTTTTTAGAAGCAAAAAAATATTCATAAATATATATTTTTATACAAAATACCTGCCGCGGTTTGATGTCCACGTTCTACTAAAGCTTCAATGACCACTGATAACTTTGCATTGAGTCCATTTTTTGATTGAAATTTGTAAAGGATCAGGCGCATCAACTCGTCATAGTCTTTCTTGTCCACTTGATCATGAACCGAGAGCTCTAGGATGTCATCTTCTGTTAATTCAAGTTCGCGGGCAAAATCCTTCCATTTTACGTATAGTTGTCCTGGGGACTTTTTCATTGTGTCGCGAACTTTTAGAATGGTGCATGCTATTTAAAAAGGGGTAAGTTTGCTTCAAAAATGATGCATAATTTTATGAAATCTAAATACATAGGATTTTTTACGCTTTGTCCCAATAATATGCTCCATCGTGGTAGGTGGGTTAAATTTTGACAAGTATTTCTCTTTTTGTAACACGTTTTTCAAAATAATATGCAGTCAGTAAATATAGTAGAGAGATTTACACAGGTTACTTGTTGAGGTAACACGATGTCCGCAACTAACTTCTGTACTGAAATCCCGTCATTCGGGTCACTTATTTATTTGAGATCATATGCAAACAATTTATTTTTGATAAGCACACCCATGCTATTCCTTGTTGCTATATCCTTACATTTCATGTCATAATATGTCATTTAAGTTTGCCACATATTTACGTACATAAGCATGAGCATTTTTCAAGCTGCAATCCACTCAAAATTTATCTGATACTGATCATGCTGAGGAAACGAGCAACGAACTTTACCTGATCATCGTATCATTTTTTATTCACGTTATGAGGATATTTATTGTCAGTACAATGTAGACTCAAAATTTTTACTTCCCCACCAAAAGTTACGTAATATGTAAATTTAACCAGTTTTCAACGATCCCAGACCACTTCATCTTTGACTCTGGTTGGACATCAATGGATCCGTATTGAATATAATTTTCAACATGCTTTATTCAAAAGCTTATTATCTGGATAAGAGTTTTATATCCTGCATATTGTAAATGCTAAAGGTGATCTTGGAAAATATTTAAGATGTTTATTAATTTTCAATATGATATCTTTATTATATTATGTTGACAGACATTGGTATTCATTCATTTTTAAATAGAATACTAATAAGCAATTATTGTAACAACACCAGGTAGATTTGAATTAAACCTGTAAAATGTTATGATTTTCTAAAAAAACTCAGATAACCAAACTTTAATTTGAGCCTTACCCAAAAGTAAAATAAACTCATCTTAACCTTATTTGCTTTTCAAAATTAGTCGTTCATACTTTGAAATTCATTAACAAGATGACTCTAGTTGAATTTTATCAAGTGATAAGTCAAGATAATAAATGGCAAACTTGAAAGTGAATTAAACCCTAAAGATTAGCTAGACAAGGGGTTTCAAAGTTCATTTTGATATGGGTTGATTAGACTCCACTTTGTTAAAAATATACAGCATGAAGTTTATTTTTATGATAAACGTGTTCTTCTGGGCATATAGTCAAAAACCTTATCAAGCTTATGTGGACTTATCAAGCTCATTAAATAATTATTTGTATTGCTCAACGTTCATAATGTGAACAACGGTGCATAACTTTATTCATAAAGATTTTCAATTAAATGAACAAACTCTACGATAAACCTACCGGTTTATGAAGTGATAGACAATCACTGGAAAATTTATGTCAGTTAAAATACTCTCAACTCTCATTAACCTTTTGTAATAAATCTGCCGGTGCAATTTGGCTCGCATCTCGGAGAACAGAAATAAATACATCGTAGCCTTTCTCACATGTTTGAGATATCATCTCGTACAGTTTTTTTCGCTTGTCATGTTTATGCTGTATTGTGTCCTGGGGAGTTTTCAAATCCACGTCAGCCAGTATTCCTTTGGAATACAAACTATCAGTTATTTGGCCGTTGACGTCAGTGTTTTTGATAATTTCTAGCAAATCTATATTAGTATAACCTGCTTTCATCATCAT
>JAHZNA010001798.1:0-42039 GCA_027743935.1 Sinodicranocentrus sp. ZH6
AGTACACCTGAGTGCAAATTCTCAGCCAAATATCTTTCAAGTCCCCGTTTGACCGGATAGGTTCAACGACTCTGACTGTCGCACACATCAAATTTATACATCAAAAGGAATTTATTTTCACCCAAGCGTAAAACACTAGACAACCAACATATTACTGACGAGATACAAAGATACTGGACTTCATTTTTGACTTTTCATTTTAAAAATTGAACGCACATAAACTCAGCATCGTTACTCTACCACCTGAACCATCTGCTCTTGCTACTTATGTTTTGGCACAACTTTACAGAAAAGTGTGAAGACTTGTTTCAACTGACAAGGGAGTTCATGGATTAGGCCAAATGCTCACCAATCACCAGCTTTTCATATCATTTTAATTGGTTTTCTATCAGGTTTCATTCGGCTTCCGAGTATTGTAGGATGTTACTCTCTTCCGTGTATTTAGCAGAATTATTGTATGGTATATAGCATAACTGGTTCAGCAAAGTAGACAGCTGTGAGTCAATTATAAAAATTCCATGTGTGCCATTTAATATTTACTTAACTCAGAAAATCTCTTCGGGAAATACGGACTTCTACAGATGTTAACAGATGATTTTGAGAATTTTCACTTAGCCTAGTGCCTTCTTAAATTCAAACTACAAGATATTATATCATTATGCATCCAAACCTACGCACGAACCTAAAGACATTCATTCGTCGAATTTCCCTTTCTCAATCTATCTCTATTCTACAATCAATCCTACCCATAATTTTCCTCTGAAACGGATCATTTAAAAACATACATTTGCATTTGTTGTAAGATAAAATCCTAATTATTCCTAATTACCCCATTAATCAGTTTTATTCGAGTAAAAGATCCTAATTAATTAAAAACTTGGGAAGACATGCTTTTAACTTCAGATCTGATATTATATTTCTCGCTTTCTCTTCTCTCTTCTTTCCCTTAGCACATTCCCCTTTTCAGGGAGAACTTCAAAGTGAGCTGAATATCTTACACACGCAACACAGTCCAACTTTACAGACAGATGAGTCGATACTATCGGCCAAAACTCAAGGATCATGATCATTATGTTCCCTCAAAACGCACCGTTTGTGAGGACAAAAGTATATTAGGTAGGATGCAAAATACATAGTTTCGCTTCACTCATTTTCTTTTCTTTCTTTTCCGTTTCCTCTTCAATGCTGCTCAAGCCTAATGGTACATTAGGCTTTTTGAAAATAATATCCTTGCTGCACATCCTATTCTTCTTTTCCCTTTCAATTTTAATAGCTATCGTATCGTATCCAAACAAAATACGAGTTTGTTATGCAAACATGGATTATTTGCAAGGGTTTAGGTAATGCGTATAGATTCATTGGTGGTAACCAACCTGAAAACCAAACCGCACCGTAGATTATGTACCTTTGCTTCACAGGCTGATGCACACATGGCGGAAGAGAGAAATAAAGACCACCATGGTGTAATAAGCATCAATGTGATCATCGTCATATACGACTCAACTTACTATCTTTTTTTAGTGTATCCCAATACTAGGAATGTTTTATAACAGCCATCGCTGTAGAGGAGTGTACTTAGTTGGTGGGACTTCATTTTCAGTAAAACCATCCTTGTTTCGTGAGCTCCAGTATATAAATAGGGAATTCCTGAATAGACTATATAGAGCGGTCGTCGACTATGTTTCGTATAATTATATCTTCCTTCCTTAATCGGAAGAAAAGCAATCTTTTACGTATGCATATCTACTGCTTCACAACCACGCCACGCAATCCTGGATTGCATTCCCAAAAAAGGAAGTCTATTGTGCTTTCTTCGCATTATAACGTACACATAATGTACATCCTTTTCCCCTGCTCGTGTAACGAAACTAACAAGGCTCTTTGGCCTGGAATATGTCTGGCCAAACTAGAGTTGAGCTTTTCCAGCTACACGGTTTTGTTCTGCTTCTCCTCACCAATGTTCATTTTAAAGCCACCTTTTGCCTAGCTAAAACTCAAAGTGAGGGTGGATGGGAGGCAAAGAGAGGAGAAAAATAACAGCAGCAACAACCACATTGACATCATTCTCATTCTCATCCTCCAAGAGCATCATGCCCTGCATGTGCAAAGTATACAATACACAAAGGAAGAGTGGTGGGTAAATACATAGCAAGTTCTTGCCTTGGTAAGAATTCATCGTCTGTGTTGAACCTGAGCTCCAGTGAAGATCTCTCTGTTCAGCTGAAGGTTTTACAATTTCTCTTCTTTCCTCTTTAAGTGTATATTTTACGCTAAAAACTTTCCCGCTTTATATTTGCTCTTGCGTCTCCGGCCTGTGAATCCCGATAAATCACAATTGACATATTTATCGTTTTATACGCTAATATATCTAGTTAAATCCTACATGGTACACGGGACGTACTTGACTAAACTAGAACATTATTACTCCTACTAACCCTATTATTATAATATTCTTCTGTTTAGTAAGATTGCTTTTTAGAGAGGAAGATGTTCCCTTTCTCATTATTTGTAGCCAATCTCTCCTTCTCTGATAACACTTTACCTACCTACTCCAACTTCGCACATTTACAGGATATAGAGGTGAGACTTATTTGTTTACAGGAATTCACACGGTCGAAGTCATGTGGATAAGGATAAAAACAAATGACATGAGTTATAAGACCTTTGACGGAAAAAACTGTCACATCAATCTAGAAGAATGTCAGTGTAAAAACACATTTTAGGAGCGGTGTCATCGGTTTGAAAATATATTTACGTTGTTTGGGCTCACTTTGCTCAGGCTCTTTAGTAATGACCATTCAAAATGCTCAACATACATTTGTAATTCTATTTGTTCGCATAAACAACTATAAATTATATTGATATGCCAATGTTTGAGGCAAGGGTTCAGTGAATAAAATGTGGAGAAAAATCTTCCCCTTCATTCCAAAAGTCTCAAGTGTTTAATACTGGCTGCTGATGGTGAATACTTAATTTACCAACTGGGCACCATATGTTCATTACAATTTGCTTTCAATTTAATTATGAATTATATCATTTCCAAAGTTGTGTTCGTTAAATGCATACCATACCGTTGAAGTGCCAAACCCATACTTATACGGAAAGTTAGAAATGTTGAGAAAAATACTCTTGAACCCAAAGTAATCCGGAATCTTTTGTTTGGGATAAACATTAAACTGTGGCTTTCACTTCATTGTGTACTTTTCTGTACACTGACTGATCGTGGCGTATGTATCTTAGGGTTATCTCAAATATTTAGCCCCAGAGTTCGCTCACAAGATATATATTTTGTACATAAGCAAGACGATGTGAGACATCCAATAAGACTTTCACTTGACAAAGTACGACATACATAGTGAGTATGAGTAGTGTTCAGTTTTTTATATATTCCATACCATGAGTTCCGTGTAAAGTCTCTCTGTCTATTTTCACTCGAATTGTGTTTGACTTATGAATGTTGAATGCATGTTCATAAAATGGTATACGGTTTGAGCTTTTGATTCATGAATTCATGTCCCCACGTCATGTCGGTATAACAGACAAATGAATCCTCGTTCAGGCAAAATAAATGGAAGCAACGAAACGTGCAATAATCAACTGTTTAAACAACTTTTTAATCATTTACTTTTCCATAAATCAACAAACGATAACAGAATAGCCAAATCAACAACCAGTAAATTATTCCTTGCGCCACTATCCATATACAATGGAACACCGTAATACATTGTCAATATTTAATATAATAATAATAATAATAATAATATTTTAAATCAATGTCTTTTCAATAATACTTAAAGATAATATATAATGATAATAATAATAATAAATGACAAGAAAAAATGACAAGCTCTTAAAAGAAACGTTTTGAAAATGAACTGATCAGCAAGCAACAACCCCAACAAATAAAACGAAGTGTAAATAATTATGTAGTATAAATTTCTCCTGAATTTCTCGCCTATTTCCTGAGGTTGATACTCCAAATGATAAATTCAAATCTTTGTAAATTCTCTTGAGTCATGAGTAATATACGATATATAAAATAAGTCAACTAAAAGTATGCACTAGAATGGCAAATTGCAATACACTAGAAATATCAATAAAAGTAAAGCTCAAAAACACAAGCTACATTCAACATTTTACGAGTTTATATAACGGTGAAATAAAACTGTAATAACGTAACTATAAATAATGTCTTTAAGATTGTCTTTTCAAAACGAACATAACGTTTCACAACATGTTAACTGGGGACTTGTTCGACTAGAGGATCTGATTTGTTTGATATATGTGGTAGATACTTACAGGCATTAAAGGTTATGCATATGTATGTGTTATTAATGAATATGATAGATTTGATGACGCTTACTTAGTGAGTGATTATTGATTATCTTAAAAGTAGTCGATACTGTATAACAAGAGTAGTTAGTATTTTTAGGTATTCAAATAATAGTCGTATTAGCACACTTTTAATACAGACGCTTAGGCATCTTCTACAGTCTAATAAGATTTCTGACTTTTTTTCAAAAACAAGGTGTCTAAAAATTCGATTCCACCAAATTTCCACTATTATATATATTTAACGAGTTAATCAGTATTAGTTTGTTAAAATAATTAATCAAAATACATAAACGTATGATGCAGAATATCATTTAACCTGATTTTGAATAGAATCCTTTTTTGTTGACATAGTCGCTTAAAAATTAAACATCTTTGGTATATTAAGTAAGTATTGAATTAATGTGATTTCCTTTCCTTCCATTTCATAATCTTTGGCAACTGATACATGAACAGTAGAAGATGTTCCTGAAAATTTTACAAACTTCTAGTAATATAATTCGGCAATACCACAATTTCTCTCTGGTCTCTTTTACCACCGTCTGTCTCCACAGATGGCTTTTGTTTTCAGGAAACTAAAATTGGAAATAGGATATTATAAATATCGTTTTGATCTGCATTTCTGCTCTTAGTTTGATGGATTGAATTATTCCATGTAAAATATTTGTAATGACAATGACGGTATTCATGCGCGGTAGTGACTTAGTTTCGTAGATCATCGAATTCATCAACCTCATATGATTTTTTCGGTTATTATAATGTTTAAAGCGACCTTTTCACGAATGACTAATGATTTTCTTTACATAATGAGATTATGAGTTGAGGAGCAAATTAGTATTGTATGAAGTAGTACAAAGATATTGTATCAAGACATGTACGAAAATTATATAGACCCCTATGTAGCATTATAAACATGTACGAGTACAACCATATCATGGTACGGCTTTAGTCCCAAATACATTCATTAATATTATGAAGTTATAGACCGGCCTGTATTTATATGTATCTTATTAAAAATTGAAAGTTTCTGATTTTTAAGTAAATTTTGTCACTTTTACATTTAATGAAATCCTCATCATAACTATATTTTTCCCGTTTCACTTCAATACTGCAGTCGATACCATTTAAAAAATCGAAATCAAAATTCTATAATGAGACCCGCAATATATATATTATCTAGCAACGTTGTACCATTATATGATAAAAGTGCTTTCTCTATGTGAAAATTTGTCACTGATTTACCACATTGCTAAATCGACAGAAAACACCCTATTTTAACACACTGAGATAATTACATTTACCTAGCATGAATCGATATTTATACGTGTAAACTCCAGTTCACTCCAACACCGGAAATCGCTATATATAGCTGCATCCAGAAAATTAATGATTTTCGACAATTCCATGAAGCTAGCAAACTTAAGTAATTCCCTACTCCTATGTCTTCTTAAGTATAGCCGTTTTATCATTGTAAATGAAATCTACTCACTAAAACGATCAAGTAGACACCTTTTGAAACTTTGGATTCGGATTTATACATTTTTAGTAAAACTTGCTTCCACGAGAATGCCGGTTTTTAATATACGTACGATTACTTAGTAAATACGCGTGATCTTGGTACACCAGATCCAAAAATGCAAGTGAAATAATAATAATATCATATTCTGCTTATATACTTTTTCCGCTCTGATAACAACAGATAAAAATAATAATCCGATCCAAGAAAACGCATGTATGAGAGATTAAAAACTTTTTCTGTTGTTTATAAGTTTCCAAGTTTTTTTTAAAGTTATATATGTCATCCTTTTTCTCGATGACCAATATTTTTCCCTCGACTCATTAAACGTAAATGTTATATAGTATTATATGTAGGTATGTAGTTAATATCACTTAACTAGTGAATTGGAGCTCGGAGGATGGGACTCGGTGTTGTGATGTAAAAGCCAGGGCTTGGACCAGTCACAGGTGCAGCAGCTGGGAACACCAATCCACCACCAGCCAGTGTTGCCGTCTCCATCGCTAACCTGTAGCAGCCACAAGAAAGCAATAAAAAGAAAGAAAGAGGAAAAAAATTATTTTCTGTAGTTAGTTTCCTTTTCGAAGAACCGTAAACCTCTATGAACAAAAAGAGAGGGAGAGAAAGAGAGAGAAAAGGAAGAAGACAGAAAGATAACTTTGCTTTCTCAGATTTTCTTTCTCTCCCACTTTTTCTTTGACTCGAAAAGTGAAGAGAAAACCCCACAAAGTGAAAATATTCTTGTTTCCGCTTTCCAAGCAGGTTTTAATTTTCCTCGCACTTTAAGAAATTCCAGTCGCGTCTCTACAGTATTAACACTATTGTCACAATAATTATAAATTATATATGAAATCTCTTAATTTCCTTCCGATGAATTTTCCAGATGCTTTCAAATTATGAAATGTGAACCTAGTCTTAAGAGTATCCTATCCACCTCCTTTTTTCAGTTTACTGCTTTTCTTTTTTGCTTTGCACAGTACTTTCCTCATTACTTTTTAAGGATAGATATATGTATAGGTGTGTATCATTTCTCATTTAAACGGCATGTTTCAGATAGAATGACGCGAGGTAAAAACCACATTTTAGCTCAAATTTTGCGACTGTCACTTTCTTTAGGTTTTTGGTTTCAAGGTATCTTACTTGTACTTTTTCCACTAATTAATCCCTTCATCGTTCTGAATTAATTCCACTGTTCCTCTGTGCGTAAAATCTTTTTCCTCCAACGAAACACCAGGGAAATGAATATAACCCAGTTCTTTCCTTCCTCACGTATCACTGATTCTACTTTCACTTATATGTAGAAATGAAGGGAGCGCTTGTACCGGTCTGAGTAAAATAAAGCACAGAAGAAGCCCACCATTTTAATTACCACAAAATTAAACTTCTTCGTACACGTCTAACCTTGCATGGATATAGGCATTGAGACTTATACGAATATGTTCAACATCCCGCTCACACACTCCAACAGATATAATATTCGTTCGGATGAAAATGAATTAAAAACATGTAGCACATGTACGTTAGCCCATATGAATCTTTAAATGTATATAAGAAAGCTTATCAAAGAAACAGTTGACTGCAAACAATATGCAAGTGTGGAGTGTACATCCATTACACATTTATTTTCTTACTTTAACTTCATCTTGTCCAAATGTTTCTACTTCCCATTCTCTCATTCTCCAATGTTATGCATTTTCTTTTCTCTCTGTGAAAATACTTTTTCATCGTGTGCTACCAAACTAGCCCACTTTCTATTATATTATATTTCTATATATTCTATATTACTAGTTAAGCGTACACATGCACACTTGGTGAAAGTTTCACTTCCTCCCTGGAGATAGCCTTATTACTTACTAGTACTAACCAAAACCTCATTCTTGCTAACTTATCATACTGTACAAACATTACAGTAGACATTGCAAAAGAGGAAAGGAGAGACAACTTTCTCCTTTTAAGCAACTTTTCTCACGTTTCCTGTCCTCACTTGAAACTACTATCATACTCGGTCTTTCATTGATACGACGACAGAAGAGGAGGAAGGGGAATGTAGAAAGTGAATCCAGAGTGAGCATCCCGTATAAAATGCACATGTCAAATATATCTTGCACGGCCAAGTCAAGAACGCCATAAGGTTCACTATACGGAGGAGAAAGGGAGGAGGACGACGACGGATGCTTCGTTTCTCTTAACAAGATCAAAATCGAAATACTTCAAGTAAGTAGTAGAGCGAAAAAAACTGAACGATACTTCTCCTATTACGTTTGCGTCACGTCACATGAATTCTCTCACTCGCCTACATCGTTCACTGTACTGGCTACATATGATATGATGAAATGCGTTCCAGTCCGGGGGAAAATCTCTATTCGTTTTTTTCCGCACTAAGATGAATAAGATATGGCTTTCTCCCTTACACCAAAAGCATTATAGCATCTCATAATTCCAACACTAATTCCGCCAACTCGAAAAACAAAAAAACACACTGTACGAGGGTGATCATCATTTTGGTGGAATAAATAGTGGAGACAAGAATTACTGAAAGAGAAGTCATCTTCGTCAGCCCTTCCTTCTTGCATGATCCGATTCGATGAAATTATCAAAAAATACTTGGGCAAAAGTCATCTAAATTATATCTTTCCAAAGAAAGCTAGAGAACAACTGAGAAATATATTACAAAAATCTTTCGATGCTCCTCGCACGCCTCTACTTTTACGGGCTTCCTTCATCGAACAAACAAGAATGGAGGGGAAGACAAATGGAGAAAAAAATAGAACCCCACAGTGCCAATAATATTTCTTTTATTATGTTCCCCTTTACTGAATAAGTGAAGTGCTAAAAATACAAGCTGTTACAGAATTCCAACAGGGCAGGAAGAGAGCTCGAGAGAGAGACAATGTGCGTTTGGCGAGATATAAAGACTTTTTCAGTCAATTTTCAATGTTTTCATACATAAATAAACTTTTTCTATTCTTCATCCTTCTCTCCTATTTCCTTTTTTAACTAATATACACACAGCAAGTGGTAGATAGAAAAAAGTAAGAGCGTGTGCCGGAGCAGGTATTTATAGGTTATATATGTATTACTACCCATTCTTCCTACCTACTCACACTTTTTCCTAATAAAGACTGGCAATATTATGAGGTCGTGTATGAAATAATGGCTAAGAAAGTAGACGAATAAGTACTTCTTTTTCCTTTTCTCCTTCTTTTCTCAACCTCATCTTTCCCCTGTACTCTTTCTTAGGAATTGTGAACGAATAAAAAAGGAGAGTAATGGTGGAAGGACCGTGTAAACGGTAGTGTTTTCCTGCCAAGTTAACTTTGGTTAAAAAGGAGAAAAAAGTTGAGTTTTTAAGAGACCACCCATTTCCTCGATTTTCATTCTTTAGCGTTATACGACGTCTTGTAGAGGAAACGAGAAAAAAATCTAGCAAATGCACTAGTGCTGTATGAACATTACATTATACGTACTATACATGTAGCTGAATCTACCAAAAAATATATACTACAATTCTCGTGAGCTGATGATGATGAAGGCGAGAAGGAGGATGATACTTCAAAATGTATTCTTTTCAACTAACCCGCTTGCCCTAGCTAGCATTCATCAGAGAGTGAGAAAGGGTGAACAGAATACCTAGTCTGTGTCTACTTTTCTAAGTTAATGATATGCATACATAATCACGTAAAAGAATACTGGTAGCTACTTTTCTACATAAAATTGTATATTTATGCAACCACTGACACTACTTCTCTCTGGATCTGCTTAATAAGGCATGGAGAGTGACTCTGCATATTCTGTATCAAAAATATAACGTGCCTGGGTTTGAGAGAAAAAGAGAAAGCTCCTCTGGTTCTTTGAGGCATTCTTTGAAAAATGTCTTACTTCCTTAAGACGCCAAGCCGTATATCCTCCAACCTCATCATCATCACTCACTTCCTCTGCCTATTTTATTACTCTGATCGACCCAAGACCCAGCCCATCCGGCTGAGAGGGCCCCCCTATTTACGTGAAGAGAAGATGAAGTGAAGAAAAAAACTTTTCAGATGAACTTTTCTTCCATTCAATTCCGCAATGTTCTTTAATATAAGCTTTCTACACCTTTTGCGCTTCTGCTTCATTTTCTTAATTGCACAACTGAGTTGAAGACATTTCTTTAGAGGTGTTAAAAAAACAAGGCTAACTTTTTTCTCAACTTTAACAAAACAGAGATGAAGCACTAAACCTACAGGCGGGGTAATTTTCTGTGCTTATCATCAAAACCAACTAGTTTTCACTCCTGCCTTCATTCATATCATGTTGTAATAATTATTCACCTGTCACGACAAAAAAAGTAAGATCAGAATATTAACAAACGTAAAAACCGACGACGTTAATGTTGTATCCAGGAATGTTATCATCCTGAGACGCCCCAATCCTGATTGTACTGAAACATAGTGGTATAAGCTTGTCAGGTCGCGACCGACCGACCGGTTTACTCATTATATTTAAGAAAAACTTCAACGCATCTAACAATAGTGTTGAGATGGTGTGGCAATAATGCATTTTATCACGCTTCGTCCATGTTTTCCTTAAATATTGCAATTTTATTAGTGTGTACTACATCTGCAAGCGGGGTGGAACGGCTATACTTTCGTGTGCACGGTGCACATATTTTCCACAAAACCACCAAATTAATCACCCTCACGTGGGCTCCCTTTACTTTTTTCCAATCCAAATCATACGAAGCGGCAGGAAGACTAGTTTGAAAAAACAAAACAGAATTATACCCAAAGAAAGTTTCATAGCGAGAAACTTTAACCATTACTTCAATACAGTGCCGCACACGCCTAGTATGGTGTGACCTAAATAAATCAATGCATGTATGAAAGATACAAGTTTAGTGCTGTATCGAGTAAATCGAAGCAAAGTCGTACTCTACATGCTCTCCGTCTGATCCTGAGAGTTTCGAACGTGGAGAAACAGTGGAAAATATTGTAAAATAGGTGGCAGACTTGGTGCATGGGTGTACACACATTGAAAAGAAAGCAACTTACGCTTTCAACTTAAACTTTTTACAAGTCTATCATCTTGACGAACAAGACTTGATCATCATGATCATGATCTGGAGAGTACTGTATTCTACACACTATTTCCTCTAGTTCATGTGTTTACACACGCTAGAAATCCTTCGAAATCAAATTCAATCATTTGCCTGGGTGGTTGGCTTGATTTGGAATCCAGAGCAAAGTTGCCACCTACTATGATAGAGACAGAGAGAAAGAATTGAGCGAACGTTGTTTGTGTGTGTGTCTGGAATCATTTGGTGGAGCAACACAGAAGGGTAGTCAGGTTTTCTCAGGCTTTAAATATCAAGGCATCGTTAGCGACGTCCATCACGTCGGTGTGGGTAAAGTAACATAAGGGAAAGGGTATACCCGCGGAAGAATTCTGTTTTACCAGCCATCATTTATTTAAGCCCCATGTACTTCGCCAACACACATCTTCATTTAAACTCAGCTCTTATTTTTGCTTACACATAATTACGTATTGTAAAGAAGCTCAACACAAAAAACTGTGATCGCTGGTATCCCTTGTTTTGTGAGTACATGTGTACAAGTTATGCATGATACTTTGTCATTCGCAAGCTCCCTTAACTTGAAGGATAATTTACAACGGTTTGTCTATATAAAAAATCAGCTGCATGGAATACCCATTTCTCGTTCGAAGCATTTCAAGTGTTATCGTTTATTCGCGAAAGGAATTTATTAAATTAACTGATCTTTTGATTTCTCATATTCCTGGAACGTTCAGGAGGTTTGATGATACGAAAAAAAGGAAGAATGACTTGGGATAATGTGGCAAGGTAATATGACGTCTGCTCAGGACAAAAGAAAATGCTTGGGGGTTCGCAGCTGTAAGGTTACTGGTTCTGGAGAAAAAGATTTTTGTTAGAGGAGCAGTCATTGTATTCGAGATGGTAGAAGCAGAAACATGCTCTGTAGGTAGGTGTGCGACAGTGACAGGCCTATTGCACAACTAACAGGTGGGACTTGAAAATAATTTTTTTTCTGCTCTGATCGATGAGGATGGTAGTGCTAGATTCACTTTTTTTTTGGTTTCTCCTCCGTCACATAGTCGACTGCACGCACTGCAGCTGCGGATCATGGAGAAGTTGTCTAGGAAGGAATGGAATGTGAATGGATGAAGAAACGCAGAGAAAAAGTATCATACAAGTACAGAATCTATTCACAGGAAGTTACATGGTACAGAAGGAACATGTAGCAAGGCATGCCGTCGAACGAACCAAGTGTTGAAATGGCTTGAGTGATAGGCTATACTGTTATTGATTAGATGCAAACAAAAGAACGAGTTGAATGAATCAATAAAAAAATTTCGTCACATTATATTCCTCATTTAGGGAGAAGGGAATGGTTCCATAATATAATAATGTTACGTTCGCTTTCTTGAGAAGCCTTTTTGGTTGCACTCTTGGGGGAAACGGGAGCACGTGTTACGACTACTACTATGGATAAAAACTGTTGAGGTAGGGGAGGAGGATTGCCGTCGACCGAAAACTTGGAGAGCGCCCAAGGTTAACATGTGCGGTTACCAAAATAATATGGATTGCATTAGTATGGGAGTATAGAGGTATATTTCGCTAAACTGAATTATTCCTTGTTATGTAGAGTTTTCAGTTTCAATTTCATCAGATATAAACGGGAAGAAAAAGGACGTAATTTTGTACAGGCGAAATATATGTATATGTACATACATTTGGCGTACAGGTTGAAGGGAAATCGATTATACTGACAAAATTGCCAGTTAAACAAAAAAACTTTTCTTTATTCTCGTAATGTTGTAAGTGGTGTGCACGGGGATATTTGTGTAAGTGAATTTTTTATCGGATTTGGGAAAATAGGTTTGGAATAGTTGGAATGTTCTTCGCTCCTCATCTCCTGTAACTGTAACACATCTCAAAAGAAGGATTATAGGTACGTATTGCGTATGATTGCATAAGCGTTACTTGCAGTGAAAAGATAATCGTCAGGTTTCCATCGGTTATACTTTGGTTGTTTGTTTTGAAGGAAGCAAAGCGATGGAGAGGTTATCCGTTTCGCTAATAAGGCATGCAACAAATTTATGGATTAATTTTTGGTAAAAGCGGAACTGGTACCTGTGACCCGGGAACTTAATGAGGTTCTTGTCATGGAAGAATTGGATATCCACAGTTGGAGAAAGTGAATGAATGAGTAAATTGGACGGTTGGATGGTGGATGGATCGATGGATGGACGAAATATTATTTTTTGTTGGTTGGTTGGACAGTTATGGGCAAGGTTTTTACAATAAATAGAAAGAGAGTGGAATATATATGGTGACAGAACGAAAACTGAAAACGCTAGCTGCAGTTGGTTGGTTGGTGGTGTTAGGTTGGTTGGAATTGTGACTGGAGCTGGAACACTTCATGGTTGGATGAATAAATGGTTTGGTCAGGTGGTAGAGAGAAGTGAGAGTGAGTTTATACGCCATACTTTATAGGTATTATATGAGCATATATGGAACAACATGTGGCATGGTTATGGTGACAATGGCAAAGGAAATGAATGTGTTCGTTCAACTCATGTAACCCATACTATGGAAAACAATCAAGGAAGAAAAGGAAGGCGTAAGAAGACAATAATCATTATTTAATGTGACATAGCATTCTGTATATAACGGATGACTTTATTAAATTAGATTCATTTTTAGAGATAAATATACTACTACGAACGTGCTGAACCCTCAAACATGGGATGAAATGCATTCTACTGTTGTGCTTGTGATAATTTATTTTCACTACGTCAACGACACTAATATACTACAGAGTCACTAAGTACTACTACGCACCTGTTGTAGTGCGTCACGGTGGTAAAATGGTGGCAGCATGAATTGCACGCGAATTACCATTGCATTTCATGCAAATGTATTTTCGAATGAAATTGTTCTATTATTAGGATAGGGTAGTGTGAACAAAACAAATATTTTATGCAACATGACATGTTAGGTTGCGGAGGTCACACATATATTGCAGCTGCATTCAACAATTTCAATTAGCTGTTTTGACTAAATCTCATTTTACTGCGTGCATATGTATAACATATGTGTATCCTCCAATTCCCATCATCGTCGCAACAAATAAAAACTTTACACATACTAGTATAGACTTCGCTAGTTGTGGGTTTTTAAATTTCTGATAACACTAAAATCCATGAAGGAATATCTTTGCTAAAATTATAAAAAGCTGAGAGTTAAAATAATTTACTTTTAATGTTAATGGACTTGTCATGACACATAAAAAAACTTCGGTTTGTGCTTGACTAGGATTTGTAGGAATACTAACAACTCTGGTCGTCTGCATGGTTGAATTGAAACACACTACACGCTATAATAATTAGTACTACACTTACAAGGTAATGGAAAATTACACTGTATTATTAGCTAATTCAATAATTGTGATTAATTGAATTTTACTACGCTGTTGACAGGTAAGTTCGTGTTTTGCTCTATAACATACTGCCACAGGGAAAAAGGGAAATCGCACCACGATTTATAAAATGAAGGTTTGGTTGAACTACAATAAAAACTTATATCCAACTAAATATATGTAATAGAGTGATTACGTGTACACACGAATCATCGATGCATAGAATCAATATCATGAATGAATATATTTGCAACACTTGAAATTATGGCCTGCAATTAATACATTATTTATAGAGTCTAAAAATCTAAAACATGCAATGCTAAATTATAGCTACCTCTCTATTTAAAAGGAACTTGATGAATTTTTAAAATGTCTTAAAGCATGTTCCTCATTTTTAAAAGTGAACCATTTGTGTGTACAGTGACAACTAGATCTAATGTGTCATCCGAGAGACTATGAATGAATGGAACAAAAAAGATGATTCTCGGTATTGGGAACAGACTACATACTACAAGCCGTAAAAGAACATTCTGAATTCATTTTTGAATTTAAAAGATTAAATTTGAAATAAAGCAGAAAAAGTATTTTTTGGGCAAGCGGATAGAATAAATCGTACTATTTAACATCCTTTTGCCTTCACAGACATTTGGGTAGACACCTCTGTCTCACATTGTCACGTAAATACACTACGTATTAATATACATACGTAAATATTACATTAAAATTTGCTTTCATATGTGTGTAAAGAAGGTCAAAAGACTTTATGTACATTAAAAATTCTTTCTGCACATGCATTTGATGTGACGTTTTTTATTTGCAGTTTAGTTTACCTCTTAATGAAATGCATTACTGTTAGTGTTAGTTAACTCATCATGGCATAATAATACATGCAGTGCGGTGATGTCATAAAATGTTAAGAACACTAGTTATTATGTATTAGTCATTTTCATATTCCAAATCCCAGCTAAGTTTATCTACCTAAACTTTACATCAACTAACGAATTGTCTAAAATGGTTCAATAATGTAATCTCTACAAGTGTACTACTGACGCTAGCTTGCATCTCCCGGTATAGGTTAACACAATGCAGTGAGTCAGATATCTATGTTGCATAGATAAACTCCCTGACTAAATCTTGTACTTTGCCCCTTATATTAGATGTGCATCAACTACTGGCCCATCTTTTCTCCCTACCGTCATCCAGTTTGAAAGAATATATATTAGGTATATACCAATTTCATGTAATTACAGTACAGCACTGCTACACTGATAGGCGAAAACGGCATGGAATGATGCCACAAATCATTAAATATACTTACAAACACGCCTATCAAGATGTATTTACTAAAAAATCATACAACTATAAGTCATCTACGATTCGTCACAGAAGAGGTAATTCTTGAGGACTAAAGGAACAATCAGAAATTGAGGAATTTCTCCAAAAACGAACATATTTTTTGGTAAAAAGCAGGATTACTTTCGGTGGTGACAATGGTTGGTTGGTAGTTCTGGATTTATGCCCATTGTTTTAGTAAGGAGCGAACTTGTTGCGTTCATTTTTGGATTTAGGTGGAGGGGATCCAGAGGTTTTGATTTTTGGCGTGAAGGAGTTGTGTGGACGTCGATGGACACCAGTGGTTTGAACAGGCGGATTTGAGCCGCCAGGAAGTGATGCTACGGAGAGGAGGTCATTGAGGCCACCGAGGTTCCCCAGGGCACTGAGCGAAGCTAGGAGCGGGTTCGAAAGGAGCTTGGCGAGAGGAGGTAGGGCTGCGGCCAAAGATGTGTTCCCGCCGCTTTGTGAAATGGGACCACTTGATGTCCCAGCACTGGAGCCTGATCCTCCATTTTGAGAACCACCTTCACCCTTGCTTTGTGCTTCCAGATTCGCCTTTTGTAACTCCACACTGGCATATATTAGTCAATAGTGAATATCAACATTTGCATTGCTAGAATTCTTTTCACTGAGATGTACCTACCTCTTCACACGTTTTTATGACTTATGATTATTTTGAAATCATAAATTCAATATGTCAAAACATACAAAATTCTAAATATGAAATATAGTTTCTAAATGCATGCCCTACGATATGAGCTACGAAGTACGGTTTGTGAATGTAACGCTCTATCAATGAAACATACTTTTAGATCGCGATATTCTATTTGATATCTTATACTCGCTGCAGAATCTGTCACATATAATATTAGAATACAGCCATACCTCATGTTGATTAGGTACTGAGCCAGAGCAACAGAATCAGGAGTCCCCGTAATAGTTATGATGCGGTCAGTACACCCTTCTCTCAACTCTTCGGAGTTGCTTATTCGGATCATTGCCCCACTTATTTGTCTGAAAATGAAAGGAAAACATTGAGTTCAACGACATTGAGACTGAATGGAGATCCAACATGAAAGTGATAGGGTGACATCACATGGGTTCATTTTAGTATTTGTGTCCCTTAAACCCAACCTACATAAAAGTAGGTTCAGTAATGTAAAGTATATGTTTTTGTCGTGAATCAAAGCAAGGGATGTCGGGAAATGACATAATTACAATTGCGCACACTGTGATTACTACTTTGGAAGCCCCGAGTGTATCATTTTCAAGGCAGCCAATGGAGCTATTCCAAAAATTAATAAAGACAACGTCGTAATTAACTTACATCACCGCTCCCGATCACTTTCAAAACATTAACGAAAAGAAGGAGATAGACATGAAAAGGGCACAAATCGTATCATCATGATCATTCAATTGTTTTTTGAGCTCTCTGCTCGCAACTACGAAGTATTTCACTCTCAGTCGAGCTTCATCTCATCATTCCGACACAGTAAAAACAAGATTCCATGACAGAGAGGAGACGATAAAGCATGCCAAAAATGAATTTAACATCTCCACAATGAGATCACAGTGATTCAGCATTCCTTTCACACATGATAATACAAAAGGAGGAAATAGAATGAGGATCTGATGCCAACCTGCGGGATTCACAGGTCCAGCATTTGGACCGCCGCCAATGCCACCAAGTCCCAATGCAGCCAGTCCGGCTAAAGGATTTGCACCCATTTTTCCCATCTGCTACAAAGAAATAAAAAGGAACACATATAAAACCAAAAGCTCCTTCAACTAAAAAGTTTCGCAAGAGGTTGCTGTCCCTTCTAATACAGTTATCATCATTTCTATAACGAGTGCACTGAGCTGCTGCGGTGAATTTCCATTTTAACAAGAATGTCTTTAGAGTCTACAACATCAGAGTCAACTAGAATAAGACATACTAACACTTTCCTCTTTTTGTACAGAACCAAAAAATATCTGAAATACCTACGATCCGTGAATAAACTTTTGTGTTTTTTGTTTCAACTAATTTCCATCTCCACATACAGCTCAGCAATAGGATACCGCAAGTGTCAGTGGCGGCTTGATTCATATGTACATTTTCAAGAATACGAAATATTCAAAGATTTTATGTCTCTTCCCTTTAATACAAGTAACTTTAACTTATTCCACCGATCTTACACAATAGACTCAAAACAGGCATTTTATTTGCTCGACTAGACATGCAAAAAAAAATTATTTGTTGTGAGGCTCACACATATGCCATCCTGTGAGATTCTCAAAACGAACGTCTAAAAACTACGATTTACACTTATCAAAGCTACAATGGGCAACGTAATACAGAGCTTGAAAATAAGCCGTGCATGACAAATGCAAAGACTACTGCTGTATTCCATTACTGCAATGCAGTCACGTACCAAATCCACCTGATCCTTTCAACAACTGAGATTTCCCTATCTAAAATGCTCTTTGGTCTTCAATAACTGGAGGACATTCCAAACAAATGAAATAACAAAGCTAATAGCGTCAAGCACAAAATGGACTTCGCGTCCAACTATATGAAAAGAAAAGGTAACGAGACACAGAACAAGGGAAATTCCACATATAAATGGTATACCTCTGCAGGGTTGATTCCGTAATTTCCTTGAATTCCATATCCACCACCTCCACCTCCTTGTCCCATCATTATAGCTGGTCCAGCAGGTCCTGGTCTGGGGCGGTAAGGAATGGTGCCTCCTTTAGGTGGACTCTGGGTAAAACAGAAACAAATATAATATACCAGTTATAAAGTTACAGCGACAAACCATTACATGGAATACACCAAAATGGAATTTTTCCCATCATCATTTTTCTTCTCAAGGAGATTAGGAAGAAAAAAAAATTTGGGAGTCAATGAAACTTGTTTTGAAGATATGTGAGTGAGTGAGCCAGTGTCTGATCGTGACCTCTATACATTCAGTATTTACTTTACGACGTATTGTCACTCACGTCACCTCTATCGAAAACGCTTCTTCACTCCAGTTATGTACACTGATATCGAGAAATCTTGGACAAGTTCCAATACCTACTGTTTCCCCTTTACGTTTACCCTTCCTGGAAATTATTATACTTGTATATATACACTTGTTAATGCTGAACCAGATATATCGTCACTCCGCGATTTCTTTTTCTCATAGTCTTTGACTAGATTTTTTACGACCATTATATGACACAAGGACCAACGCGCAAGAGATGAGAGCTAAAAATGTATTTTTAAAACAAAGGCAATAACAATAAAAATGTCAAAGCCAACAAGCCATGAAATTTCCTCGTTTATCCATATCTGATTTTTTCCATTTTTACCACCATCACGACTCTCGAGGGGCGACAAATAACAAAGAATTACAGCTTGAAAATTGTATTATGATAAATCATGTGTTCTGAAACGTATACATGAGTACTCACTAGAAAACTTTTGCAAGTATCCCTGCTTGTAAATCCCTACCAGATATTCGATATTGATTCAATAGAGAAAAAATTCAATACCTGATTCTACGCTGTGAGAGCACAACCTAACCTACTCAAATGTGAGTAACTATGTATTATATGCTTTTTACTTCCAAAATCCATGTTGGAAGATTAATGATGCTAAATTATGACGTGGGATGGGACCATCAAATGTAGAAAAAAGATAATATATGAAACCGTTTTCACGATGAAAGCAAATCGATACTACAAATTGCTAACAAATGTCTCGCTGTGCAAATGTGCAATGTGAGAATGTGTGCAGAGTTGCGTTGAAGGCTTATATGCTTTGGTGAACTTCATTTTTACAAAATACCTGATTTTTTACAAAATGCATGATTCAAAATTTCAATTGACTATTGATGACGGCGATAACTACGTTAGTGTAATATATATTCCCACAAACATTTGATTGACAATGACGACATACATATTGACATTTTTAGGCATCATACTACTTTCCCTCTCTCCACATAGTATACATGAAAAGTGAACAACTATCGAATAAGATGATTGCATAGTTAAAATATAATAGCTGAATGAACTTACCTCCAACATTATCATACAGATATGGTAGATGCACTTGGTGATGGCATCACTCATGCCACTGATTGTGACAGCCCTCTCAGTCGAATTGGGGAGCATCTCTGAAGCGACCTGAATAGAGGCACCCGTTACCTCCCGGATCTCACGAATTTTGGACCCACCTTTGCCGATCAACGACCCACACTGAGATGCTGGAACGATGAGACGGAGAGTAATTGGTGGTTTTGGTACATTATCCGCTTTTGGCATATTCTGTATTTAAAGTCAAGGAAAAGCATCATATAACCAAGATGTCACGCTTTTATTCATTCAACCATCTGCCAGCCGGTGTGTACACACCAGCCTAGCGTAAGTACCTAAAACATACAGCACTCAGCTCAACTTGTACCAGAATCAGCGAATCATCTTGCATGAAATGTCATGAAAAATTGCCTGAAACTAACCGCCTATCTCTTACCAAAACTTTTACTTCCATGCCCATCGGCCTTGTGCTCCAAAGAGGAGGCAAGGCAACTTGTACACGTAGTGGCCCATCTTGACATGCTGAGCGTAAGTAAGATTTATGATGTACAGCCTCACTTGACTCTTGTTCCGTTGTACTTACCAAGAGATTTCCCTTGTGAGTGCATGTGTATATCTTATTTCTATTTTCTATAAGTAATATATTCCTGACACGGTACGGGTTTTAAATTTAAAATAGTGTTGGACTTTGCATGAGCCATGTATCATAATAATAATACCCACTTCTCCCTACATCCCGCAGGTATGAGAACAAGAGACTTCTAAAACTTTCTCAAATCCTGATCCAAAAACACTCTAATTTTTTTTTATCAAGCAAGATTTACTGTACTACTGGTGTACATACGCGTTTAAACTTTATGTAGTGTACTTCTTATGTACTCTCATCAAAAGGTATTCGTTAAAACCTAAGCAGTTAATTTCTTCAACTGATCCAAAACTTTCCCGGAACATTCCTTTTATATGACCATAAATTACCAATTTATATCGGATCACATGTCTTCTTGCTATTCATGCTGATTCGTTTCATATGGAATTCTGAGTAGTAGGTTGATTTTTAGAAAGTATGCAAAAAGAAGCTGGTGTGCAATTATAAAACTCTTCTTACATAGACTTCTTCCAATTTTCTACAGATGAGATCAAATGCTTTGATGATCCCATTTGTGTTTCCAGTGATTGTAACGATTCTCTCTGGGGAAGAGCCATCGCTGATATTAATTCGTGCTCCAGACTGTAAAGCAAAGTAAAAAATTACCGAATATGTTAATGAAATGAGCTACACTTAATACATTTCAGCTTCACACTTATTTTTCTGGGAACCCATTCATTCATCATTTGTGGTAAATTTGGGGCATGCATCACCCACCGCATCTCCTTTTCATTTAATAAAAAAGTGATTTTCCACCGTTTCATTTTTACACTCTAGTACCTTTCCTTATGTGCGGTTTGTGCAATGCATTTCAAACGAAATTGTTAATTAACACATTTGAATTTATATAAAAGCAAAACTTAACAACTTTAATGAAGTTCCCAGAGGTGCTCTAATTCAAAATAATGGTTGAGCATTAACTGAAGAAAAAACTCTTACCTCTTCGCGAAACTTTTTCACGATCTCGCCCTTCTTCCCAATGATACTTCCAACTTCCTATTCGGGGAAAAATAAAATAAAAGGCCGTATTACCATAAATTCATCTCATTTAACATACTCAAAGTAACTCCATCAAATGATCATCTAAAAGGCACTTGGTCGACTACTTCAATGTTCAATGCTCACATTTACACGGAGCAGAGCTTTTCACAAGCGAAATGAGCAAGAACATGTACGCTAGTGGAGCAATGCTGCCATTGCGAGTCTTTTCTAATGCAGATTCTCTGTATCGCTCACTTTCCTCTTCTCAATATCATGGTACACATGCAGCATAACAAAGCACATAGAGGTGGTGCACATACATATATAATACATACTATTTCTCAGAGAAACTATCTCTCGCATATAAACTTCATATAGATTTCTTCACACCGCGTACATCACTCCGTATGAAGAAAAAACTATGTGAATGGCGCCATCAGAGCGTCCTCGCATTTTTCATAGCATTCCCTTTCGACACTGAACGTTCCTTGCCTTTCCCTTGCCGTCCTCTCAATTCAACATTACATTCACACATTTACTTTTCCGCGCGTATTACATGAATGCTATAAAGTGATGTGCCGCTACTTGATCCAGTGGGAGCAGCAAGAACTCTCTGCCAGAAATGTACACACAAAGAGAGAGTCTGTCCCACTCGTGTGCAACCTTAACTGTTGCGGAAACCCTTAATATAATGACAGTAACATTATGCCAGTATATAGGTATAACCATTCTCTAGTAGGTACATGGTTTATTTCTCTAATACACATACACGCGCTCACTTTTTACTTCTCACAGACCTTCTAGCCAAGCGGTCGGGAGAGTCGGAGAAAAAAGTGCTTCGCACGGCGGACGCAGAGGGAAGGCATTGAAAAACGGCAAAGGAAGAGAGAAAAATCATCCATGCCAACATAACATCAGGTCAGAGTACATTTGTCTCATGCAACGAACGTTTTTTCTCTCTTGACATCATCTCTCCCATCTCATGATAATGTGATTCAATATCAATATCACTTTAGCCACCACCACGATTCTTTCCCTTCTTTCTTCTGCAGGCTTTTTGGTCTTTGACGCTGTGAAAGTGCCATCATCAGAAAAGCAAGAGCTAGCGCGTATTATTATACTGCACACTTATAACCTCATATATTCCGTCAATGGTAGACGGATAGCCTCTTGAATTTCCAGTCAAGTCGATTCAAATTTACTACAAGCAAAGCCGATAACACTACGTCAGCATATGACCCTTTTCCCATAAGTTTTGGTTTCTATCAAAAGATCAGATATCAAATGAATTGAATGGAACTTCATACGATACTTTAGTTTTTCTCCATTTTTCCTCTCAGCACAAAAGGATTCTTCTTTATGTATATCGACATTATCGACTTCACTCCTCCTTTCTTATCGCATTTTCTCTTAATAACTGTTTGATAAGGATTCTACAACAAACCTCACACTATGACTTTCAACCTGCTAAGCAAAGCGAATGCTTTACTGTAGTGATTAAACTGGTTGCCCGCCCGTTACGTGGATGTGCACAAAAACCCCATTTAAATGCTTCCCTCGAAGATCACAGATGTATGAAATACTCCTCGGATATATCAAGGTTGGTAAAAGCTGCATAGAATTCCTCACTTTCTACAACACCCATGACCATATGCCAGCTCCCTATGTCAAACACATGGCTATTTTCACCTACTTTCACTCATATTTTGGCAACAACAACATGCATTATATCAATGGTAGAGGTGATTCATTTATTTTTCTGTTTTTTATAAAGGATATGCCAGCCACCAAAGACCACTTTTCCTTTCACACACAAATATGTAGTGCAACTTCATCTGAAAGCACACAGCTAGATGTATGTGTATGCTATTTAACCATTAGCCGACCATCACTGTACTATATGGACACCAAGACCACCGCATGTACCCTACAGAAAGAGCACTCTTGAAAAGTGAGTAAGTGCATGATGTCATGGTGGCCTAACACTTCCGTTCCCATGAAAAGCTTAGTTACTGGTTTATTTCATCGTTAGTGGGAAATGTCAAGAGGAAGACGAACAGTCTCTTACTGCTATCACACTCCAATGTACGTGTCCGTGTACAGGAGGCTTTTTGCACGAGTAGGCAAGCAGACACAAGTATTATTTCTGTTGGCCCATTAACATCAACATTTCATTTTATCGCCTGTAATCGTGATATCACTACAGCCCCAGACTTCACCCTATAAGCCGCCAGCAAGCAGTGCGGCTTTTCGTGTCCCGTAGCACAAAAACATGTAGAGAAAACAAAAACTATCAGAGTAGGGGTATATTTATGACAAGAGATCTACTACTACTACATCATCGGAGAATGTAGCAGGCATTATGAACACTCCGACATTATATGCATAAGTGGTGTCCATATTCTTACTATGAAAAACCGAGCCAATTCGGGATATTACATAAAAGTAACCTTTCCCGGGTTTTAGTGTGCCGTAGCATTATCAATGTGTGAGGTAGATGATGTCATGGTGTGAACTGGAAAACATCATATACGCTGTGCTTCCTTTTCACTAGAATATTCCTTTTAAACGGAGAAAAACATCCTTTCCATTTCTATTATTCGAGAAAAAAGCTTAAAGCTTAAAGCAAACTTTCACCTCCGTCTCCTATTTACACTTACTAAAGCCACATACATCCACAATCATTCGTAGACCACGACAACGACTAAAATGTTGAATACGAGAAGCCTCAAACGTTAGCAATTTCTCAAACCGCAGTCACAAGTTGGATGTTGTCGAGGGTCTAAGGTGAAAATCCTCTGGTTTCTTTTCTCTTTCAAATATGTTGTCGTCACATCTACTCAAAGGACAATGTCTACCTACGGGATTACATATACATATATATGTATATATATAACTGTAATTTTAGCCGTTTCAACTCAACCAAATTGTATAAAAAGTCCCTTGGGTTGTTGAGTTAGTCATTTCATCGAATCGTGACTTGATGCAAACAAAAAGGACAAAAGATGCTACGTAAGGATAAAAATCGACCCTTCTACTTTTTCTCTCATTTCAACTCTATAAAATCTATATAAAGAGATGATATAAAAGTCATAAAAAGCAACGCTGTAAACTGCTAAAATTGATCTAGCCATGCATCGAAAGAAGCATTATTTCCTTATGTGAATCATTACTGTGCTCCAAGTTGAATGAATACGTACACACACTCGTCACACTTTCTTCTTGAAGTAACTTATGAACAAATCTTTGGGATTTTCAATGGATGTATATTATTAAGGTTTTATATATTGGATTTTCAGTAGACCCAAAACAACGCTCTTCGTCAAATGAAAATGTGTCCCTCATATTTTAAACCTACATTCCATTCTACACAGAAAATCTTGGTTTGTATATGTAAAACTTTCTTGAGCAATATTAAAGTGACAAGGTGGATCAGTAAAACGCAGGAAAAATTCCACTACGGACAAATTTCACAGACATACACTTGCTCACTTACAGAGCATCTTCGTGATCGTATCATTTTACTTTATTTTTTAAACAACATTTACTTTCCAAGTTACTCTGAAAGTGACCCAAGCTAAAGATTTTTTGAGCTGTTCAAGCAACATCCAAGCCACAGTTTGTTACTGCACGATACTGCGATACCCTATCAATGCAGTGGTATATCCCATTACCCACCACTTACACACTCCTTCTTTAAGAGACTGTGTGCCGCCATGTGAGAATTGCAAAGTGGATTTGGAAGAAATTACTTTGGAGCTAGATAGTCCAGGGACTAGAATTACTATACAGGGACGTTTAAACATAAACCGTTTTTATAATACCATTTTCTACCCAACACCACACATCAGTTCCATATATGAGGGTTTGGAGGAAAAAAGGGAAATAGCCTTTTTGACTTCGTAACATACGCAGCCAAGTTAAAGCAAATGTATATTTTGTGAGACACCCGAGGCAACCATACATAAATAGTGAAGTCAAAGCTAAGTTACGATGCTTAAAAATACAACCCCTAGTTCATGACACCGCCGGTATGCTTTTTAAATTTCTTCTTGGATGCATTACGAAAAACCAAAGGGGTTTTACCAATGATATGGGATGTCTATTTTTTGCTCGACGAGTACTGAATAGCTTTTTCTTTTTTTACTCTTTCTCTCTACACATTCAGGGGAAACGTTCGGTTAGAATATTAGGAAAAAAACTCTCTTCCCTTCTTCCTAAATTGAAAATGAAATATGCATTACACGACAAATATCTCTGCTCTCGTTCCACACCAGCTAGTTATTCAACTCTGGAGTATATAGGGACACGAATACATATATATAAAACATAACTCAAAATATAGAAACTGATATACCAAAGTCATTCCTTACGAATGCAGATATACGAGCATAAAAATACGGATAAAAGAGAAAGCACAATGAGCGCTTACTGGAGGCTGATGTGAAAGCATGAAAATGTGTTCGTATGAATGTATAAACAAGCCTTAGACAAGCTCCATTTCCAGCGTACACTTGACTGGTTTTCTCATGGTATATATAAGAGGGAGAAAGGGCTAAAGCTACCTTCTCTCGGTCAGAAGTGGAGATGAGAGAGAACGAGTGAGAGCAAAAAGCATTAACAGAGAAGAACAAGAGCAGCAAGTACCACTCTGAAACACAGTTTCATGATGACCCCGCTTTCTCTGATGTGTTCTGTTAGCGTTGGCTTGGTGGTTGGCAATCTACAATGTACAAGAGCAAAGGCACACTCCAAAGATCTAGTATTCATGATAGTAACATGTGACTTTGCTCTCAGAAGAGCGATCTAAAAAAATTCGACCGTGCAGCCATATTCCTTCTGCATACATTCCTGCAGCAGCAGCAAACAATTTCCAAAAGTTGTATTAGACACAAATAAACTTGGCTAGTTTTTCCTCCAGCTACATAGTGCTAGTGATGCTGATCCTGTGCACACAATTACAGTATGCGTGAACTACGACGAACAAGTAATAAAATTGTAAGCACACTCGTTCACACTCGTTCTCAACACACTACTACTACATTTTGTACGTTAGCTCTCTCCTTTTCTCACTCGAGGTTTGTCTCAAGTTCGATCCTGTCCTAAACGTACATGTACAATAACTAAATTGAGCGCTTTCTCATACACTCTATGCCCATTCACAACAATGCGTGAAATGCTGAACACAATATATAGGTATACAAAGTGCACAGTTAGTTGTAGAATAGTTCGAGTCTGACTACATCGGATTGGAGATTTGAAGATGTAATGTGACCGGAGTACCAGTGAAAATAACTATTTTACCACCGAGGAGCCCATGAGCTTTCTCATTTATGGATACTCAGACCACGGAGGCTCTTTTTTATTCAATTTTTCCTTGTGAAGTGAATAGTGAATTCATCACTACATGCACTTGCCTTCACTTCAATTACTCCAATAACGTAAAACACAATCTAACTGCTTTTTATGTGCAACAAAGTAACTCCCATACATACAAATAAGGTCATTAGCCTTACATTGAACATACTGTTTATAGTATTCAGTTTGACAAATTCAAGACAAATTACGACATCAGCCATACGTCTGTCCATGGATCAGCATCAGCACAGTGGGTGACCGTCATTTTTATGATAATAAAATTTACATATAAAATAAAAAAATATACAGGGATCAAAAACGGTGGAAAACGTCCTGAACCAAGTAAAAATGCTAACTTATGCATACTTGTAACCGGAAAAGCACCAAGTGTTGCTACTTGAGGCTAAAAGCAAACTAGCCAAGAAAATTCTTCAAAAATCTAAGATGCGAATCACTTCATTTGTGATGGTAAAATTAAAGATTACAGCCAAGGTTTTCAAGGAAATCGAAAATACTGCAAGATTGGATTGGATATTGATAAAATAATTTCTTCTGCTATTTTAGGAGAACCGAGGACCCCTAAATTAAAATTTTTGCTCTCATATGAAAGTAGACGGATGAAAGGTATTGATAAGTCCATTCATATGAATGTTGAATATACACAGACAGTTGCAAACTAGAAATACTACAGTTATCACTGGTTACAACGACGTAATATTTCAGCCGTAGCACTGGTAGCAAAAAATAATTTTCCAATGGTCCTATGACATCGATTTCATAGTTAATCTTGTTAGATAATGAACCTTAATTTTACTAATGTACGTTTGTGTGCATTGAAGACACTGACTTTTGCAAACGCAAGCAACGTACGCAAGATATAATCCACAATTCAACGACCAGTTGACAACTTTTGAGTATAATTTTGTCATAAATACGGAAATAAGTCGTCCAAGCTCAAAAATTGAAGAAAGCTATTACGAAAGGGACATGACATAAGTCAGTCGTGAAAGTTAAAGACTCAATTCAAGAATCTGGACGACGGATATTCCAGGCAAAATAGTTTTTCGATCAAACTAGACAAGACAAAAGATGTGATGGAAAGAAGAATGACTCATAAGAATTTCAACTGCACAAGGTAGACGTAATACATACAGTATAAACAACTCATGTCCCTTGTCCTCGGTGTCACATCGGTCACGTAGAAGATATACAAAAGAAATTCACAAGGACAGCCTTTTTATACAAAATTCACTTTTAGTTTCCGCCGTCTCTAGACGTTTCAGAAACCCCCTTCCTGCGACTTATGGAGGAAAAACGGAATGATTCTAATGGATATACATTAACATCTGTTTCGGGACCAGCGGAAATTCATTCCTCTAAAAGTTTTCTGCTCCTCAGAGCTTCTAACCACCAAATACTTTAATGTCGACTTGTGCTGACACGCTGATACTTTAAGTTTCCTGAATTACTACCGCGCATACGAGTGTGTGAGAGCATTTGAGTTTGTGTTCAATTGCTGATGGGCACACAACGACCAAAGAGAACAAAGTGTTTCAAAAACCACCGTACCTCTTGAGAAGCAAGAGTACAAGTTTTGACACGACCATGCTAGTTTCTCATTCAGCCAGATCCACTAGCAAAAACATAAACCTTATCAAAACAGAAATGAAGAAAACAGGTTATAAACAAGTCCTTCATATGTGTACGTTTAAGACCAAATTTTGCTCGTTTACAACCTTAAATACTTTTATGAGACCGCGGTAACTTGAGGGAGTAGCGCAGTTTGTATATTTCATTGAACATATTATTATCAACAAGAATGGAAATGAAGGACACGTAGTCGTGTCATGCCAAACAGACATTGTCTGCCGTTACGAGACCACTGGTCATGGCTCATAAAATCGTGCTTTAGCAAAGTATTCTACACTTCGCTCTACCACTTACTCCAGGTTTTAAGCTGTACCATTACAACCAACTGCTCGAACAAATGTATGGAGGAAGGTATGTATACAAGAACACATCGATCGATAACTTTGTATTAAGACTGTAATTTTGACTTATGGGAAACTTGTAAGATTTCCCAGGAAGGAAAAATAGGAGTTCGCTAGTAAACGTATAAGTGTCAAAATAAACCTCGACTTTATATATTTAAGTGCATAAAAGGAGGGAAAGCCACATTGAGAGCAAATTCTTACAAGGGAAACGAGGATCAATGAGTAGCCCCCACCTACCCACTCCAATATCACGATGTATGATTACTATCTCTTCATCTTGCAAGTCGCAGCTTTCTCCAACCACACATTTCTACCGGAAAAAGTACGACCATTGAATAAGGAAAATGTCATTGCAAAGATTCATACACAAGCTTTAACTGTGTGCCAGGGCAAAGCATTCCATTATAGCCTTCCACTGTTCTCATATAAGTGATGGTGTAGTGGAAAAAGGAAAAGGCTTCAGGAGTTTTTCCCTCTCGCTCTTCCTCTTTGCTTCCCCATCTGTTATCCCAGAATTATATACCCGGACTTTTACTCATACCACACATTCCAATTCCAACTTCTTATGCCAACTCAACTCTCCCTCTTTTTCTCTCTCAAAGATGAATTCACCCATAAAACCGTCTTCATCTTTTTCCACTCTCTTGTCCTATCTCCATAAGTCAATCCAAGTCAAGTCTCTGACGCTTGAGCATTTTAACCCTTCCTACAGTTTTTACAGAAAAGAATAGGAACGACGCGGAGGCATTCTCTGTTGGAAGCAAATGCCAAGGAACACACAGAATATGAATTTTCTGTTCACTCCTTTATGAATATATGCTGACTAGCCTTATCATCTTTATACTTACAAGTGTCTTTTCTTGCTTTTATTGAAATCTTACATTGTGGAAAAATAGAAGTTGAAAGTAGTCACATTTTTCGGCGACGACAGTGAACTGTCACTACGACTTTCACCATGTCCACAGAGGATGATGATGATCGCGTTCCACTTTTCTAAAACACGACTTCTTCCACATTCACTTTTACCAGCTAGTAGCTAGTTGTATAAGTTGTCTATTGTACTCGTACATGTAGTCAAGCATGAAGTTTCTAGCAATTATTTAAGCAGTTTAACAAGTAATGCTAAGTTTAGTATGTACGTACATGCGCATGCATATACAACGCAAGAAAATACCAGTAAATAGAATTAACAAAAATATTTAGATCACAACCACAATGCTACACGCGCGACAAAATTAATTATATTGATCATAGTATTAATTCCTTTATAAATTTATCATGATGAACTTTTGGTATTACAGTGTGGTTAATTCCTGCTTGACTGATTCCGTCAGTTAAATTTCCCGAGCTGCAATGACATAAAATAGATAACTGTTCAAGTAAACGATACCTACGGCTGGAAATAACTTTCAATTTAACAAATCGTTGAAAACAAACGTTTTGCGTACCACAACTATGTATCTAACACATCCCCCACAAATCCAGTCTAGAATACTGCGTCCTGTAAATGTTCATAACGGCAGGAAAGAACTCATCTCTCAGGCTCATAATAATTTTAGTTTTCTCATTCTTATAAACTTCACTTTACACGTGAGCATCTGAAACAGCAATTTTCATACAAAGCAAATCATTTTCCCTTGCAATCGAGTGAAGGAGTCCGACCACGCATTGCTCCACACGTACAGAAAATAAGAGGACCGAAGATGTAAACGCGGAACAAAGTCTTTATCCAAGTACGGACTGTGGCAAGTGGTAACGCGTAACGGTAAAATAACATAACACATAAATTTGCAACTGATGTGAGTTTCTTTTTGTCTTCCCTCACACATAACAATATACACGTTTTCATTCAATGGAAATCATCAACCTGCTCTCACGAATCATCAACATAAACGAAATATATTTTACAGTAGATTTCTATGTGTAGATTGAGAATATGAAATTATTTTTTTGTAAAGCATCTTTTTGTACTGTTTAACCATGTATTACGAGAAAAAACTAAACTAAACTAAATTTGGAAAAGAATCTTTAACTACAGAAAACTGGCTCATTTATTGAGGTCATAATCTAAAATAAAAAAATTCTCAATCTTTACCACATTCACGTTCTATTTGACTGGAACTTAAAATTCTTTAAAGCTTCACTACTTGCGTGTAAATTCATAATCTACGCATCAAAATATACTAGAAACGATATTTGGTAGGAGCATGCCGGTTTATAAAATAGTTTTCATTGTTAGATCTCTGTAATGTGCACTTCACTTTAGTCTCGCTCAGACAGTAAGAAAATTCTATATGCGCTACATAGGATAAGGCTACACAAGTGGATATTCCTTATAGGGCACATTTCTGTTACATTTGCATTAAGTATTCAGTTTGAGCAGAGGAAACTGGAAAGTAGAGTTTTAACTCCAACTAAATTGAGCTTCTTGCAGCACTGCTTCTCACTGCTTTATATAATGATATTGTTAAGGCGCCATATATGTTGGCATAAAAATAAGAAGTATCAACTCTGACTCATTCCTTACAAGACAAAAGGAAATAGAACAGGAAGTATGTTATAAATTGCTTTCCCTTTCTCGTCGTACGTTATAATAGTCTAAATTCCATTTAACGTTCATACACTTTTACAGTTGAGTTGATTCATCTACAAGTTTTAAGTGGCTGTTGAAATATACAGATATCCTAGTCCTAGCTCTCTTTGTAAAGAACAGACAACAAGACAGACCCAGTTATTTCTTTAAATTACATCTTCATGTCTTCCAATCCATCAATTGACTACAGAAATTTCCGAACTAAATATTTATGTCATTGTAATAATGCCGCACTCCACAAAACCATCGAGTTCAACAAACATGTCGACAAGGCAAAAGTGGAAAAAGTCATTCAAAGCCGAGAGGAAAAGCTTAAAACGAAATAGCTTAAGTTTCCTACTTCCAATGAATCATAAATGATCAAACCATAATCGATAAAGTGCACAGCACTGTTTTCCAGTCAAAGCAGTCCTTAACTTCCCCATTATGAGTTTCATAAGCCCTCTTCTACTCTACATTCCTACTTCCTTTTTACTTTAGTTTAGAGATTCGACGGTTATGTACAAATATACATACACATGATGCTAACAATAGTTTCTCTGAACAAGTCAGTCTCCCATTTTCGATTGAAAGCACGAGCTCTTCTCTTTAATCCGCTTTCATCCTCAGTCAGCACAAGCATAGATGAGGAAGGAAAGAGAACAGCTAGTGATGAACAATTTCCATTCCTGAAACAAATATTAGGAACCTGCCTTCAAATTCCCTTTTTCAAGGCAAGAAAAGCATACCTACTGTCAACGTACTTTCATCATAAAAATACAACATTTTATAACTGAACGTACAAACTACCTAGTGAAAGGACATACCACTACCCCTGCTTACAAATTCCCTGTAGAGCACTCATAATACTTTCTTCTCCCATCATCACCACATGCATTCCATATTTACAGGAGTAGTTATGTATATATAGAAAGAAAAGTGACAGTGTATGTATATTTTCTTCATAACGGCATGGTTTTACGTCTTTTTTTATTCAATCTTTCGTTCTACAAGGCTCTCACCACTTATTTTTTCCTATCAGTATTATACTACGAGCAACTCCTTCACATCACAACTCCATTCCATTGTAAATAAACTTGTATTTGACTCTTTTCAACCAGCTTCTTTATTACCTTATCCACGTGATAACTTGTAATTCAAGTAAAATGAACTGGTCACAATAAAGCGAAAGTTAGATTACTTTACTTTGCTTTTCCCAATTTTCAATGGCTGTATTATACTTGAAAAGCAACTTAACTTGACACAAAGTTTGAGCGATATTTAAGCAACAATTTTTACACAAATCTGCACATTGGACTTAGATACAAAGTGAAAGCAGTGTATTTCTACAAATTAAATAGTCACTTAAACTTTCCTTTTTAATGTTAAGAAATTCCAAGTTTAAAACTAATAAAGGACTTCGGAGAGCAAGTGTTTGCTTAAGTTATTTCAATGAGTGGGGTGCTCAAGAGTTGCAGGGTGAGAGCCGATTTTGAAGGAAGAAATAAAATAAGGAAAAGACAGACCTAGGAATTCTAGTTAGAAACGGGTGATGGATGAAATGGCCAATCATTATTCATGAGAAAAATAGAACAGTCAATGCGTTGAAAATTTCTGCTATCAAGCAAGTTGATTGAAAATTTCGAAAAAGTTTAATTGCAGGAAACGGAAGATAAGGAAAGAATAAGCGAAGAGGAACAGATTTCAGGCTACTGTAAGATAAATGGGGGAAAGGAACGAAACAAAGGAATTCGGATTTCAATGATTGCATTCACGAAACAAAAAAGGAAATCTTTAGAAACTTTGATTTGAATAAGTTGACATCCGACTAGATAGTACAGTGTAGAATCAATATTTGCTCATAAAAGTTTCCTTTATCAGGTACGTAATCTAATAGTTCACCGTTTGACGGGTTGTCGTACAAAACTTTGTACAATAGACGAAAATCGATTTCAATATTAGAGATTTTTTAGTATCGAGGTACGATTCTGTTCTATGGTTGCATTTTAATTATGGAAACAGTACGGGTACCCGTCTTATTTGGTTTTGGCTGGAAGCTCAACATAGTGGAAGATGTATTCGCTCACGCAAAGAAAAAGAGCAGCTGCAAGGGTGAACTGCTGGTAAACTTTGGGATCCGGTTCAACATGCTCAGTTGAACAAAAAATATATTCAGCCGGCTCGAGGCAAAGTTGTAGATAGGAAAGCAAGTGGAAAAACCCCTGTCACTCACTTCAGACTTTATGTCAAAAAGAAAAGTTTCGAGATATTGTTTGTAGCACAAAAACTTGGAGCACAGTTTGCAAGCCTACAACCTACTACTCATCCAATTTCTCTTCATACACGCCTAATACATTCGACTTCTTTTTCAATATCCTTCGTCTTCCTTTTTCTTTTTTCCTAGAAAGCGCTACAACTCACTGCCGTGCTTATGCTGCATACTCGTTTTCTTCGAAATATTAAAGTCCACTAAACCAAGCAAGACACATGAGCATAGCACAATCATACGTGTGTGCTATGTATTCCTAATCCATGTGCATTTTCGTTAAGTTGAGATATCAGAAAACGCACGTACTCAACTCAACTTCCAAAAATCGAACTATTCAAGTGCACAGTGGATACATCTAAGCTCTGTACATCATTTGGGTTCCGTATCCAATATGTGCCGCTGGTATAAGCTCCAGATCAAATTCAATATGTACCATCTTGTACCTGCAGCAGAATACGGACTGGTGGAGGTGTGGTGTGGAGAGTGGAGATCACTACAAATATAATACTGATAAGCGAAGCAAGCCGTGTGGCTTGATCCAGTATTGTGCATCGTTTCTACTTGGAGCTAGCTGAGCACAAATTTCACCCAACTTTTCCATACATGAATGAACCAACGAGTGAAAATTGGCTTTCATTTTGGACAGAGGAGAATATTTTTTGCTCTTTCGCCACTACATGCTCTTCAGATCAATAGCCTACGTAAGGTTATTTTTTCCAATCCTTTAGCCACACCGGAGCGATATCATGAATAACTTGGGGTTTGAGTACGGAAACCTAGAAACCAAACAACTGGCTGCCAATTTTATTATTGTGTGCTTGTGCTTACTCAACTAGAAGAAATTCATCGAGGGTTGACCAGACGTCAGACCGTCGAGAGAGAGAGACTGTAAAGAACCTGAAACTCATGGTTAAAACAATACACACTCTAGATCCAAGCATATTTTTTGAGTTCAAGATGATATCCCTACATATAGTCATTGCATATGGAGAACAGTGAGCAGGATGGATGTTACCAGTCTAAAACTAGTTTATGCCAAGTTCATGCATACTGTACTAATGTACTTATTCCCTCTAAAAGGGCAGGGTTGTGAAACTAATCTATAAAAAATGGATTGATTCGAAATAAATATTCTATGATAAATTATACCAAAATGATTAATTATAGTTAATTTGAGCTATCAAGGTTTTTTGAACGTAAGTAATCTCATATAAATTATTTAAATCAATGTATTAATAGATCAGCCAATTGTGAAATGCTCACAAGTTGATACAAAACATTACTTCTAGTCTCAGCAGGATTGAAGAAACTCTAACAAAAAATACATTCAATTAAAGCTACATACGCATGGTAAATGTCTTCTTTAGTTTTCAGATGTGCGGATCGCACTTCGGTGTACAGATAATTATTAGGTTTTTACACAATCAAACAAAGTACAATAAGCGCAAAGTTTTCAATTCATGGCGTTTGCTACTGTTACGGATATAATAAGAACACTTTTACAGAATAGTTTATCAATGTGTCTTAGCTTAATTCAACAAATATGATGTCGTTTACATTTCCAGTTCAATGTCATAATTTCATTTAGGGCATGAAAAGAAAAACTGCTGGAAACACAACGGATAAATATCAGCTGTGCTAAGTACTTCAACCCCGTCTGCTTTGCATCTATCGAGAATCGTGTCGATTGTTTCCTTTTCAGTTACTTTTCGTTAAAGCCAGCAAAATATCGATTCCACAAAAATATTAAAATGCTCAGGCGTTGAATAGTGCGACACGAATACGAGAGTTAAATGTAAAAACGAAACAATAAAGCACATATAAACAACCTAACGGCTACGTAACCAGTTCAAAAAGCACTCTTGTGCATCACTCACATAAAGAGTATGTCAGTATCAGACGTTGCCTGTAGTTGTTCATACTCAATCTATCAGACAATTCACATTCTATTACGTTTTCAACAGTGGTGCATGCATACGTATTATTCACAGTCAGTCACGGTCGAAAATCGACTATATGTATTTCTTATGTCGCTCTTTATATTATAAATTATAATATATCTATTTGAAGCCACCATTCGCAATACCGCTGCACTTCATTTCACCATAAAAATCACCAGATTCTACTTTTCTTATACAAGCTACTTCGTTTCCCTCCTTTCGTTTTATTTAATTTCCTCTCCACCAGTAACACTATAACCCTCTCTTCACGTCTTTCACTTCTATGTATAAACATAGCACACTTCAATTTGGGAAAGCTTATTGAAACAATATGGAAAAAGCAGAGCAGAATGGAGTGAGAGGGAAAGTGAGCATGGACGGAAAATAAAAAAAGTAACTTGGCTCAAATATATGGATGTAGATGTACAAGAGCCATTACAAGAAGGACCACGTCAAAGAAAAAGCATGAAAAAACGTGGAACCAGATGCAAACGTTCATAGACATGCTAAAATATCGCTTTTTGTACAGCACTAACGAAAGTTGCTTGCCTAAATTTGGTTCCTCTCTGCAACCCATAACCATCCAAATACATTCAGACAAGACATCAACCCAAGAAATGAGAAAATATGACTGAAATGGGATTGTAAATTGTGTCTGTATAAAATATGTATATCCAGCCCTCCTCCAACTTCTCCTTTTCTTTTTCCTCTTATGGCTTACTACAATTCCCTGAGCCACTTCAAATCCATGGATCAGCATCACGCATTTCACCTTGCTACCTACTTCAGCTCCCTTCTTTTCTTCAGTGAAAATAACGTATACACGAAATTTTACACACATATCTTTCCCACCAACTTCACAATTCACAAGGATGCTCATACTCTGAACGCGTACATTTTAGTTAGCTAGAAGACTACAAAACAAATATGCAATACACTGGTTGGAAACGAGAACCTATAATTGTAGCTGTCCGGAAGAAGACAGCCAACAGTACTTTCTACTTTCTTCCCGCTTGCTTGTACACGGATTTCACATGAACACATTACTATAATTTTGCTATTTCTTTCTTTTGTCATCACCATACATCTAAACCCTCTCTTGGCTCGGCCCTATTCTCCCATCATTGCTCTCACGGTTTCTTTCTTTTTTCCTACAAAGCACACACAACATTATCCAGAATTCTCTATACGATCTGCAAACTTGGAACCAACTTCATATGATAGTAGGGCATTGCTGGGGGAAAGAAGAGAAAGAGGAAACTATCATGATTAGATGTAAGCAACTAGCATATCGCCGTACATGTGAAATGATATATTGTCCACTGTGATCACACAGTTCCGCTTTCACTCAATCTCATTTCATGCGAGGATGGCTAGATGAAACCAGCCAGTCTACAACATGAAACAGAGAAGGTAGACATACGCTGACACACCTTCTCCACATTGCATTTATTCATTTCACTTTTCCATGTAACTTATCACTGGTGCAATGTTGGTGGTGCCGACGTGACACCCCATGAGATAAATGGCTTCTAAATGAGTCTATAAAAGCGAGTCGTTGGAAGGTAACATCAACATTGGGGTTTACAGTAACGGCCAGTATAACCACCATATGAGAGCACGGTTTACAGCATCTAAAAATCAAAACTTCCATTTTACTAAAGTTGCATGGTAATTCTCATTTTATAAGCTTAGAGGTAAACATGCGCCCGAACCTCTCCTCCGTTCTTTCTAGAAATATAATGCGTGTATAGACTTGATTATAGAGACGATGCAGCAAAATGCTTCATAAATTTCATAAAAGTTTTCAGGAAGTAAGAGTGTGATTTCGTATTTCTGCTTGACATTCAGCTTTCAGCTCCTCTCGCCAACAACACTCGCTATCTGCTTTAACAGATAGTTGTTTTTTCTCTCTCTGCAGAGAGAGCTCTGGTCTACCCGACCCAACCGATGTACAGGTCAGTACAATACATATATTCATATCAATAATGTAGGGATAGGGTTTTGAGTGTATCATCTCAAAACAGAATAGCATTAACTATATCACTGTGCTCATCATATCATCTTTTCGAACATAATGGAAAATGAATTTGTACTATGTCTATTCGCTTTCCATGAACACAACACAATGCACATGACTAAAAGCAGTCTCAGTTCAAATGCCTTAGCTAGCATCATACCCTTTCAATTCCTTTAGCTACTTTTCCAAAAGAAGAACGCTAAAATCACCACAAATGCATGTAACAAAGCGAAAGCGCTCACAGAAAACCACTATGACGGCGTATGCATGTTCGCCTAACAAGACAAGAGCCAGCAGAGAGGAGATTTATCAGAGAAGAAAACATTCTTCGTGCTTTATTCCTTCCCCTTCCATCCCAACCTAACCATAGAATTCAATTCAGTTCAATCCAATCTCGTTCCATAAAAAGCTTTAGATACAAAATGAAGAAAGTTTGCTTAAAAGTCACTCGGGCTTTTCCTTCAGTATTCAGATTCTGCTTTCTCTAATTCAAATGTAGATTGAATTTTACATTCAATTTATATTCAATTTATTACGAAGCAAGGAAAGTATACTTGCATACTGTGTACGGCAGTTCAAAGCACGCTATACTGAACATGTCCACACGAGGAGCATTTTCATTTTACGTTGGACCTGTAACCACGATAAGGGTAGAGGTATAAGTGGTGGTAACAACGTGTTGATAAACGAAGAAGGTGATACATAAACATAAGCGTAAGTGCAAACGGTACGTTAACAGAGCACGATCCTCTAGTAGGAAATCGGTAGTCGAGCAAAGCCCAAGTTAGATGACACGTATTTATTCTGAAACTTTACCCACAGTTCTTTC
Source organism: Sinodicranocentrus sp. ZH6 (assembly GCA_027743935.1). Taxonomy (NCBI): domain Eukaryota; kingdom Metazoa; phylum Arthropoda; class Collembola; order Entomobryomorpha; family Entomobryidae; genus Sinodicranocentrus; species Sinodicranocentrus sp. ZH6. Next base: position 38,299 of record JAHZNA010001798.1, read on the forward strand.
TACATCTTTAGTCATAATTAGGGAAATCGACCAAGTAATAAGTAAGCGATAAAGCGTAGTCCTTGAAGGAGCAAAGTTGCCACAAAGTTGGCACGTCTGCTAGCGAAAGAAAATATCAAAATCAATGGTTTACCTTTCCCTGCATTATAAGACGGATGGTGAGGGTGACATTAGGATCATCTGTTGCTGACGCCATTGTTGATACTGTTTTCAGAAAAACTGGATATATTTACTGAAACAAATTTGAACTATGAACTAACTCGAGTTACTCCAGATCCAAACGATGTATAAAAGTTAGTGTTACTGCGGAATTTTACGAAATGCGCGTTTCCACTCTTGTACTCACGAAAGTGCGTAAGTAGTAAATAAAATATACAGTAACTATATATTATTTGTGAATATTTTCGAATATATTACTAGGAATTGATACACTTGCAACGATTTACGTTATACAGACTCAAAATTAATCACAAACTGAATCGGATTCTTGCTGATTCACGTCAACAAATTTTTCGTCATCAAACTCCCGGAAATTTTAAATTTCACTGCAAGTCAAAGATACAAGGAGTAACCTTTTATTATACGCTTAATGTAGAACAATCTTTTTGCATATTTACGACAGACGACAGGAAACTACACACAGGAACAAAGTTGTTAACAACAAAATAGCGAAGATGGTAGCCTCAGCTTCTACTGGTGCTCAGAACCGGAAGCAAATTCGCAATGCCGGATTGGTGACCTGAAACAAAAAGAAAACATCATATTTAAATTATATTAATTCGCAAACTTGTATTATTATTATTATTATTATTATTATTATTATTATTATATTATATATTATAATATTATAATCTCTTATTATTGGCAACAGTGCGGCTAGGACGTTCACCGTAAAGTCTGCAATTTTCTAGCATAGATATAGAACATTATGTACGAAGTTTAGTTAGTTAAAATCATTCCGAGTTACAACAATACCACAATGCCCCAAGTTATTTTACATAACTGCATCACTGCCAGTCATGACATTGTCATTGCATTGCTGCCTTAGGTTTTAGTATTTTAGAATGTAATTCCGCGTTATAAAGCTTTCAATAATGTGTTAGATTCATTTGATTCTGAATGGAACATGGATAGCGGGATTAAATACCGATGTTTTTTTCTAGAATGCTACACATACGCAAGACTTTTCTATCCATAACGACAGTGATCGTAAGCCAACCTTTACGAAGAAAATTGGGGGAAGCTTTGTTGATTTCCCCCAATTTCCAAAAAGTTGTCTTTTTTAATTTTATAGCTCTCACGGTCTTACCTTATAAACAAGAAATAGTCATGGTACCTTGACACATACGTACATGTAAATGTAAAACACAAATCGAATAGTTCAACTTTAATTTAAATACAAAATTTTTGGCATATTCAAAATTCACACACAATACAGTTTTTCTTTAGTATAAATGTAACACTGCAGCTGTTCTTTGATCCAAGATCAACTTACCGCACTCACAGCTAATGTGGTTACGCATGCCATGATGCTCATCCTAGTGTTCGTTATATGTTAATATTGGGTCATATACCTAAAGAAACCATATGGAGTCTACTTTCTCCATATTTTCTACTGCAGCATTTTCTTACAAGCAGACCATTGAGCAAGAAGGCACATAACGACACATACCAAATGGAATTCGAGCGAACGAAGCATCATATTTCTCATTTGCCTTTGTAACTCGAGTACTTATCTAGCATACATGCATGGCTTCTTTTACACCCAACCAATGGCTCATTGAGGGCTTTCTTGAAGCGATATTCATGTAGGATCAGATCGCATGGCTACATTTTGTTGCAAAAGATCTTTTCCTCACTTGCCACACGTACTTCTCTACTCATGTATATGTTAAGCTGTGCAGAGCTGAAGCTAGTTTTATAAGCTAATTATCTTTATAATGTTTCATACGGCTTCATTATAGGGGTTTGATCATTAGTGCTAGCTAACAAAAGGCAATACAATCGATGCTGTATTGTCGAAGAATAAAGAAGCGCATTATTGGCAATTCGTAAGTATGTCTTTATTTGTAGACCATGATTATGAAACATGCCTTGAAGCGAGTAGCAAACTGTAACCAACTACTACACTACAAGCTTTAACCTAAGGCCTAAGATTATTCCCTTCCTTCTATGATGATATGACCTGATGGAGTGTCCGTTTACCCTATACAAAATAAGACAGCACGGAAATTGTCAGTCAGGACTCAGGTGTCACTTGTCAGCAGTATGTATTCTGTGTGAACAGGTAAATCATGCGCTGCTTACAACTCCAATTACTTTGCTTAGTACTGTGTTAAGATACATTCAAATCTATCCATGAATTTTGCTCCATAATCATTAATCACTCATTGCCAGTCCGTATGGGTGTATTTTTGAAGTTTACAACTTTGAAAACCGTGCACACGCTAACCGCCATTAGGTCCTTTCATTCTATTTTATATTGAAAGATTTATACACTGTAACGAATTCATGATCAGCCTTTCTTTACAATCGTAAGATAGCAACAACAAAATAGATTAGGTACTGAACAATATATTTGACAAACTATTTTGAACACAAAGGGTTAATTCTGTACCAGTTTTGCTCACACTCACATTATGTTGCCATTTTCTGCACATACACCACACTCTACATAACGTTTCCAGAGTGTGCAAACCTCATTGATTCTTATGATTCATGATGATAGTGTCAATAAACTCACAATTAATGAATGAGCTTTAGAACTGTTTAACAATTCTAGAAAGTATATCCACAAACGGCTGTAGGTGAATTTACCCACAACACATTCACCCACACTTTTTTACCCACCATAAATTTTCCCACACTATGCATTTTTGCACAACATAAAAATCAATCATTCTTTTTACAAAAAGCTGTTGTTAGTATAGGTTGATAACAAAACTGATAACAAGTTATGGCTTAAGAACTAAGAAACAACGACCTAGAGTAAATTGAAGACACTGTGGACTTCCAACTGTATTCTTACTTGAGCCTATTTTCAAACTATTCGAGCTCCCATGTTTTTTGAAGTTTTAAACCATAGAGTAAATTGCGATTCCTCGCCATTTTATATGGATTGCATAATCTGATATAGTCATATAGTAGATGATGATCTGCATCTATTTTCATGTTTGATTACCCTAGAAGAAACTCTTTATGTCCAGGTTGGTGTTTCATCACCACCAACCCCCACAAAGTAGGCAAGGGATGGTAAGTAATTAAGTGAAGCCGAACTGACATTAGCCAGAGTATGCATAACAACCCCTCAAACACCAGACTTAGTTCAAGTAGTTGAAAAAGAATTGATTAAAGAGATTAAAGACAATTAAAGATGCTTCCATATATTTTGGCTGATTTGGGTGAAAATGTAAATTGGGCAAATTAAGTTGTGGGCAAACATTTAATGTGTAAATTTTTTTAGGTAAATTAACCGGACACGCCACAAACCATATTAGAGCGACTTATTATGTAGTTCAAACTAGACAGAAGTCTTAACCCTAACAAATGAATGTAGCTCGTTATTAGCTCGCAAAGTGTTTGAGCGAGCTTATGAAATCGTCTGCGCCGTCTGTGTGTGTGTGTGTCTGTCTGTGTGTGCGCATTTTATTCGTACTTTTTAAATTGATTTTGTGTTTTAAGGTCCAACAGTAATATGTGAAACGACCCTATGGGGTGTTTTACTGAGTTCCTAGGGTGTTG
>JAHZNA010001799.1:0-24270 GCA_027743935.1 Sinodicranocentrus sp. ZH6
TTACGGCAAACGGAGTTCAGATTCGTCATTTTCGCTGCAAAGTTGACCAGAGTTGATATGCCACTTGCCTTAACTCTCGCTACACTAAAAAAAGTTTCCTTGTGAGTGTGTTTTACATGTGTATGCATACGAATGCATCAGATTTTATATTTTGAATTCCAGTTTTGTATTTACGCATATTTAATGGATTTGGATTTAATCTTAATTTAATGTACTACAGTGTAAATAGGATTCACTTCTTAAGCACATAAATGCAAACTTTTTTCCCCCCTGATAGTCAAGTTAAAAGAGTAGATAGATTATAGAACAAGATGCGACACTCCCATGATGAGTATATACCAAACTTTGAAACCCAAAAATACACAGGAAGTTTATTGCTCGTAGACCTGAGTTACCCTCAGCAACTTTCTATTTTTAAACGGGCGATTTTGAAAGTTCACAATTAACAAGTTCAAAATATGCTTCAAAATATTTCAAGTCTAGCCAGTCTTGGTATATTATAGGTCTATTGCTATTTTAACATTCTTCCTCCATGGGCGTAGTCATCTCGACAAAAGCAATTTTAATTGGTTGCATAGCTTTCACTTGTCTCCTCCGTAAAGCACCTGTCATTCTCTTTTCCCGGCCGAGGTTCATTTTCAAATCAAGTGAAGCCCTATTGACTGAGCCAGAATAGCGAAACAAACAAAGGATGAGAATTGCCGTATAGATGATAATCACAGCTATCCAGATAACCAGGGGAAGTGTAAAGCTGAATGATGAGGTCACTATTCGAAGAAATACATACGACCAAGTTGTTAGACCCACAGAGGCGCAAGTCAACAGACAACATAAAATCCCTACGTGAGATTCGTTGCAATACTTTGCAAGAATCTGAATTCTTGTGTACATTGTTGGAGGAAATGAATCCAAAGATTTGTGAAATTGCTCAAGAATATCCTGCAAAGCCACCCAGCCTCCGATAAGCTGTAAGCTGATAATAACTCCAAGAATACAAATTACTTTCCAAATAAGCTAATGAAAAATGAACTGAAGAGGAAATTGAAATAAGAAATCTAGGTTCGAACCGCTCAACGTGTTGCAGGTTGGGTTTAGAATTGCCAGCAGATTCGGTGGTACACAGGGCATGAAAGCTGCACATAGTCCAAATATAGTAGGTGTTAGGAGTTCAACTAGTTCGAAAAATTTGCACAAAAGTTCCACCATTGTGGTTCTGCTATTTTGAGATGACCCGAATGACTTTTCCATTTCGAGCAGCCCATTCAAAAAGTTCGCACAATCGGTCCTCTTGACAGAGATAAAGTAGAGAATGCACCATGCAGCAACTAGAGCAATCACCATTGTCATCATAGCGCATCCCTGTCCCAACTTGTTCCGTTTCCATAAAATAGTTGTAGTGATAAAAGTGTAAATTGCAAGGAAGCCAAGGAATGCCAACCAACATTTCCATTTTATCGAGTCTCGAACCTCTATCCGGCGTTTGGAACTATTCCAGTGGAAAACAATGCCGGGAAAGTGCACCCCGTTTTTATAAACTTGAACAAGTATGGGGAAAAAAGCTTCCAAGGAAGTCATTTTGGGGATGTCAGCATTTATAAAAATTACCTGTAAGAGTTCGTAATAGTTATAGGTTATCCCGTAGAGAGACCTTTCTATGTCTGAGTGGCGAATACCAAAATATTCTACTTTACTTGGCAATATGAAATTGTTTAGCTTAGCTTCAACAGCAATGAAAAACAGTTTCAGTTTTAAAAGCATGACAGAGAACTGACTGGGTTTTTGATTCCCTAGCTTAATAATGTTCACTCATTTCGGTGACTTGCGTATTTTACATATAATGCAGAAGAAAATAAGATGCAAATAATTATCTATAATTTTGGAATGAGCTAGGATATTATTTTATATCTTATTCACAATTGAAGCCCTCACACGTTAAAGGATCCTTAGATTTAGCATGAAATAGAACAGGCTGGTTGCCCATCCATCCATTCCTTCATCAGCTCCCATTAATTTTATTTTCACACAATCATGTAATTTGAGAAGGAGGTTTTATTCGAGAAATGTCAAAATTGATTTCTCGATTAAATGGGATAAACTCAAATCAAGTAATTTCCGACGAACGAAATAAGGAGCACACTATCCATATCCATATAGTCATTAAATATCTGACATTTTATTTCTCAAATCTGCTGCCTTGAAATTAAGTTCATATCCTGCTTTCAATACACATAATATATAACAACATTTACATACATTTACTTACTTTACTTCAAGCTTACCCTCTGCAATATCAGCAGTTTTTCTGTGCTGCTATACATTTGCAACTTCTTCATTAGCTTCAATGGATATTCATAGACTATAATATGCTCATTGACGTACAATAACTCTTTCCAAATCTTTCTACTTCCATACGTTGCTTTTCCGATTCCCGTGGAGTAGTAACGATTCGCACCCATTGAAGAATGTAATTAAGTATAACGACATGTTCTTCGTTATTCATCCCTAACATTCCGGAATGAAAATTCTATGCGGTTGTTCGTGAAATAGGAGCATTATCTCATTTCAAGTAAGGAAGCCGACGTCGGCGACGTCCATATGATTAAATTAGCAGCTAACAGCGAAGGAAATCTATATATCCGAAGTTCCAGGTATTAATCAATTTCGAACAACTAGCTGTCAATTTTTAACTGTAAATTCATCTATGAAGAGAAAAACTACTTCACTTCATAAAAATAGAACTAAAGTAATGTTATCTTTCATCTATGTACATCAGCAATATGCATAAGCCAAAGAGAACGATAACTAGTAAATTTCATTTTGATTCATGTTCCTTATTTTCTGTATTCAGCCTTCCTCTTGAAATATTATTTTGTATCCTGAGTTCATGTAATTTAGTATGATGTACATATTTGCGCTAGCATAGGTAAAACATTGGATTCTGTCTTATGAAAACATGTACCTTGCATTTGTGTTTTTGTCAGCATAAAAATTAAATTCGAACCCTTGCCTCAGATGCATCGTACGAGACGAATGACATCATCCAACTGAATTTGTACAGTACAAGTCAACGGAAAAATTTGCAGTGTCACTCATGCACTTCTTCACTGTGAACTATATTGAAGCAAGTGTAGCCAAATCTTCCATTCCACGCTGAATAAAATATGTAGAGAGGAGTGCTGAAAAGCTGAGAAGTGGAAATTTTATGAGTTCCATTTCCATGAAATTCAACAACGTAGTTGGCTCCATCTCCTTAATACCCTATATTATATATTGTCGTTCATCAGAGCAGCCACGACTCTCATTTTTACTGGTTCACTAGTTGCCTTTCTTCTTTAGACAAGAAGGGTCGAAAATTTTACCTAGCTATTCCTTCCATTGCAGACTTTGCATCGTTCAGTTTAGCTTTCATCTCTAGAGAAAATCTTAAATTGTAAGCTGTTCATCAGTGAAGAAATTGCTTTACTTTTAACTGTTTTAAAAACATGGAGCACACCAAGAAAAATTCGAACTTGGGATCATCCTCAAGTGCTTTTGGAGCGTACAACAGTATCGATGATGGCAAAGTTCTGACAAAGTCCCCAGTCGACAAGAATTCTTCTCATGAACAAGCACCAATGTCAATTGAGATGGTGCTTCAGACGACTGGAAATGAGTTGAATTTGAGCCTAAGTGATTCAAATAATCCAACCTTGGCACCGGTTTCGTTAACTTCGGTTTACGGTGGTTTCGGTTCAGGTCGAGATGCACCGCTGAATCTTTCAAGATCAGCTACTCCAGCAGCCACAACTATCCAGCGTCTGTCCAATCATAATGCCCCTGAGCAATCTGTCAACTTCGAACTATCCTCTGTGGAACCAAGTACGCTAGGGTTGAGGCGTAAAAGAAGTGCAACACCGCATCTTTCAGATCAGGTATTAAATTTGAAAATATCTGACGTAAAAAGAAATTCTCCATCTCAACTCCACCATACACCACTTCAAATTCCACAACGCTCAGCAAACAATCAACCTACTGAATCCGGGTTTGGTTATGTAGTCCCGTTTCATAAACAAAATGTTCAAAAAACAATTTCAAGGAAAAAATGGATCCATCTAACTTCTTGCGACTCAAAACCATCCAACAATATTTATCGTGGTTTGCCCCAACAGACAATTGAAGGCACATTTAGCGACATTTTGATGAAGCAGCTGGAGGAAAATTATAACGAGAGAAGACCTCTTGTCATTGGGAGGAACGGGATGTTAATGACGCCCTCAAATTTTCTAAAGGTGCTCTTCCATCAAATTGGAGTTGACATTCAATACGAGAGTATTTTAATTCAAGATTCCAACAATATCCTACAGCGCACCGAGATTTACGCTGGGAATTTTTGTGGTAAGTTTTTTGAATTTAGACAAAATTATTCATGTTAAAATTATCAAGTTGTTTCATTTTATTTCTTCCAAAAAATATTTTGTAGGTGTTGCCCACGCAGAAAATAAGGGGCTCAGTGAACAACTCGCAGCCGCTCATTTACTAGAAAAAGTTCGAATCCTCTTCGGATTTGACTCGACATGGAAAACCCAACGGTATGCTTTACATCCAGGGTCTCGTCTCACCAAAATGGAGAAGACATTGAAAGATCTTTGTAAGCAGTACGAATTTGAGGAGCCAGTATTCTCAAGCAAACAACTGCATAATTCAGGGCAAACAGAACCAAAATTTATAGTCACTTGTAAAGTCAGGAGTTTAACAACAGAAGGTACTTTAATAAGAGTTTGAGATGATGGATATTTTTCATATAAAATTTTAATTTTAAATTCATTTACTCCTCAGCTGCCTGTGACGATCGTAAGTTTGGTCGATATGTTGCCGCCATGAGAATGTATGAATATTTCGCCCAGCCACAAGACATTCCAGTTGTGCAAATTAACGATTACATTAGAGTTGGTGGTGACTGTCCAGAATTGAAGGATATCCTTCCCTGTATAGCCCTACACCAGCCGGATCCAAAGGTAACTTAAACCGGAAGGAAACTTAGGCATATTAAGGGCATACGAGGGTTAAGTGTATTTAAATATTAATATCAATTTCAGACATTCGAATGGAAAAAGAAGAACCATGTTAAAGACATTGACAACGTTCTTCATGACCCTACCAATGAATGCAAGTATTTGACTCGAGGAACACATGCATTGAGAGCTGAAGTACAGAACACTCGACAAGACTTTTTAATTGCAGCCCAGTTTATAGCCGATCAGTTTTGTTATCGTCCGAGATCTGGATTCGCAATGAGGCAAGAAGTGGTAGAATATCATGGACTGCCAACTGAGCAAATGGAGAGGGTCAATTCTCACCAGCAAAGTAGAAACGGGGAGGGAATGATTGGTGAAGTCGAAAATGATTTTGATTTCAGTGAAGATGAGCTGGAAATATTTTTTGATGCAAACGAATAAGAAGGGAATACGTTCTAATTGTAAATAGATTCCTCTATGCAGTTAGGTTATTGCCTGAGGGTATTGTGCTAGATAAGTGTAAAATTTTAAACTAACTAGGCTTATGTCAATTTTAATTTCCTTGCGGTAAACATTAATTTTAATTTCCCCTCTATTTTTATTCCCTAATTAACTTTTTCCAAAAAAAAATGTTAACTTTGTTTCAAAATAAAATAAACTAGCAATATCCGAAAACCCAAAATAATCGGACAAAAGATGTTCAAAGTCGCATTATACCTAATCATGCATGATTATGAATTTTTCCCAAGCTTATATTCAAATGTTTTGGCAATGCACACGGATAATGCAATAAGTCAAGTGCAATATTTTTTTCCTGGTTTCATGTAAAAATTTGAAGGCAAGCTCATTTTTAGTTTGAAGGTGGGTTCAATGAGTTTTCTGAAAGCATATATTTAATATATTAATTTCATTTAATGCTCATGAAAAGGAGAGAATTCTTCTTCAGGTCTTGTCATGCGTGCACGGCACCATTTCAATTGAAGAGTGTCGATCAGACTATAATTATAATTATAAATCAAGCATCAAATGCATCAGTTACATCACCATGCATGATTATCACGTAGATACCATACGACGTAAATGTTTAATACCTACATAGACTTTTGCTATTTTGAGTTCATGACAAGTACACCTCTTCAGTTTCAAGTTTCATTCAACCTGTAAAACAATATATGCATCTATAACCTCCAAGACGAAATACTCTTCATATAATTACTATCCATTCCATTGCCAAAAGTTTTCTACGAACACAAAACAATCTTCTACACCCCAGCATCACTTTCTGCTGTCGGAAAGCATTCACCCTCAAGGAAAACATAATATTAGAGAAAAGATGTTTATGAGATAATTATAATTATATGGGTAAGTTGACAAGTGAGGGCTAGGATTGAAGAGAAAAATGCATACAGCCTATCATGCATCCACTCCCTTTCTCTAAACCATTCTCCAGAACAGACATACTGTTATGTTGTATGTCGATTAATTATTATTCATTTGAATATCCTCATATTCAGGTATATCTCTTACCACTAGAATTTGATTAGCACGCAAGCCACGACAAGCTGAGAATCACTCACACTCTCAGAAAAGGTTTCAGTCTCCCATCAAATCCTCTGACGGTTACATTACGGCAGAAATCTTCCCAGCAAAATTCCAAGCTTCCTAAAACAATGTTCCAAAGAAGATGCTTCACTATTTCCTGCACTTTAATAATATCCGCATGGATAACATGTGCCAGCAGCTCACCATCGAGATATGGAAAGCCATGCAGTTCATCTCAACGGTGTGACTCTGAAGCTCTTTTATCATGTCAAGATGGAACCTGCCAATGTCAACTTCCTGAATCAATGACGTATGCCCCAGCCACTGGAAAGTGTGGAGTGATCCCTGGAGCAAAATGTGTTTTCTCGACGGTAGAAGTTAATGAAAAAATGAGAGAGCGGAGAAGAGAAGAGCTAATCTGTGTCGCCAATGCTACCTGCGACAACGGATTTTGTGCTTGTGATAAAGGTTTTTTCCAAAGCTCAAACATAACTTGCTCTCCAAAGTACTCATATGGGGAAAATTGTGAGTCGAATGTGGAGTGCAGAAGGGATCAAAACTTGATTTGCAACAAAAACACTTCTAAATGTGACTGCGACTCGACGCAGACGGTATTTGATAATTCCAAAAAAATGTGTGCAATTCGATCTGGCTCTCCATGCGAAAGTTCTTCTGATTGTGTAGCACATGCAAACTGTGTTGAGGAAGTTAACCGGAGAAACGAGATGGTGTGCTCTTGCGCTAAATCAGCCTTTGAAGGAGAAGACGGAACTTGTGAATGGAAAGGGGATCATGGAAAGTCATGTAAATCCAAGGATAACTGTAAAAACGAGTTTATCTGCAGCGGTGGATTTTGTCATTGCAACGAAAGTGAAGCGTATGACGAAAGACAAAAGAAATGCATTGGGCTTGCGAATTCTCCTTGTGTGGCAGGCCATGGTTCCAGTTCAACAAGGAGTGATTGGCAATGCGTTCCTAACGCTGAATGCAAAAACGTTTTAGGAGAGTCTGAACGAGTTTGCGTATGTCGCTCGGAATACGAAGCGTCAAGTAATGGCTCATGTTTAATACCTTCCGGGAAACCTTGTGGAAATGATTGGACCAAAAGTTGTAATTTCAACCACGGTCTGATTTGTGTAGAAGGAAAATGTCAATGCAAATTCGGTTCTTATCAGTCCTTCAACTCCACCTTGAAGAAATGTCTAAGCTATATAGAAGGAGTTTGCGATGAGCTCACTGCTTGTCCAGAAGGCTCTCATTGTTCTAGCAAATTGGGTTATACAAGCTGCCAATGTAATTCAGGATTGGTTGCTGTGAATCATAAATGCATGTTGGAATATGGGCAACGTTGTAATCAGCGGGAATATCAGAATGAGCAAGATACCAATCCGAGACGAACTGGACTACCATGTGATAGCATGGCACCTTTAAGTTGCATCAATGGAATTTGTCAATGCTCCCAGCTAGAAGTTTACGATGGAGAATTAATGAAATGCAGAGGATTGGTTGGATCCACATGTAATATTTTCCAAGAGAATGATTTGCAACATGAATATTGTGTTGATGGGGCAGATTGCGTGAAGTTTAGAGTGACTTTATCTTCTCCTCTTGCAGTTTGTCAGTGCAAGGCTGGGTTGACTGTGACGAGTGAAAAGTTGTGTGTTAGAAATGATCACCTTTAACGTACCTTCGGGAAATTGTATTTGCAATCAGAATCAGACGCGACACACTGCAAATAGTGTATATCTAATTTTGAAAACTACTCATCCGTACTTTAAAGCTAAAGCCATAATTAAATATTAAACTTAAAATGTTATAGGAATAGAATGGAAATTATTAAAAATGGTAGAATAAAAATCCCTTAAAAGTGAAATAAAATTAAATGTACTTTATATAAAGAAGATTTACATTCAATGGTAGACGCTGGCTGGAGTCAGAGATGTTCATTACTCATCCTACTCTACCCAATCATTCATGTTAGCCGTTGTGTGACTTCACATTATTTTATATTTGAGCAAGATGTATTTTTAATACTTTTCATATATATGGATATGATAGCGTAATCCGAATGCATAATAAAGTCATAAGTCATAATCCCAGCATAATTATTTCCTTATCTTAGCTCATTGATCTGTCCAAGGACTTTTGTTCTTGGGGAACGGATGTCAGAAAATTAGATAACGAGGGGCATACAACATAAACATGAGTGGTGCATTTGTAATACAACTTTAAGAATAATTATATTGTGTGTCTTCCATACTCCAGGGGCTGTACCACAGTAAAAGGAAAGCTAGAATTAACAGTACATCCCATTTGCGGAAGATTTTCTATGGGTCCATTAAAATAACTACTTTTTACTAATACATTTTCGACGCAGCAAACTTTTTACTCGCCAAGACCAAACGTTTCCATCTGAGACATTGTGCCATCCCTAAAATGTCACCGAAAATTGCATTACTGTCAACACTTGCTGCAATTCTACTCACACAGATAACCACTGCCTCCACCACCCGAGCCTTATATGGAGAACCATGTAGCAAAACCATTCGGTGTGATTCGAAAGCATCCTTATCCTGTAAAGAAAATGTTTGCCAGTGTCTTCTCCCTGAAACGATGACATTCTCATCTGCCCTTGGAAAATGTGTTGTGGTCCCTGGGGAGAAATGTGTTTTTACGACGGTTGAGGTAGACGACAAAACTCAAGAACGAAGTTGGAGAGAGGAATTAGCTTGCGTAACAAATTCCTCTTGTCAAGACGAATACTGCGTTTGTAATCAAGGATTTTTTGAAAGTTGGAATAATACCTGCCTCCCAAAACGCTCATACGGAGATAACTGTTTGTCCAATGGGGAGTGTATGAGTGAACAGAAATTAATTTGTGACAATGAAACTTTAACATGTGATTGTGACTCCAACCTGGCAATTTTCGACAGCTCTAGGAAAACCTGTGCTCTTCGTGCCGGTGCTCCATGCAAGGCGTATATGGAAATAACATGCGTAAATCATGCAACCTGCGACCGGAATATGCCACAGAAATGCATTTGTAGTAAAGATTTTTTTGCTAGTCAAAACGGAACTTGTGAAAAGAAGAGAAATCATGGAGAGCCCTGTAAATCCAATGATAACTGCAAGGATGACTTTATCTGTGGAACTGGGGGAATGTGTCAATGTAACGACACAGGCCGTGTATACTATACGATGAAGCAGAAAAGACCTGCGTAGGCCTTGCAAATTTTCCATGTGTAAATGTCAAAAATTCCTATGCTCGTAATAACTGGCTGTGCGTGCCCAATGCAAGATGTGATGATCAAAGACGGTGTGTATGCAAAAGCTATGAAAAATATGAAACATCTAATAACGGCTCGTGCTTAGCTCCACATGGTAAACCTTGCGAAAATGTCTGGACAAGAGGATGTAACTCTGACCAAGGTTTAATTTGCTCGGAGGGAATTTGCAGCTGTAAATTTGGTACATATCAGTCCTTTAATTCTTCTTTAAAGAAATGCATCAGTTTTGTAGATGGGGTTTGCGATGACACAACCCCTTGTCCAGAACACTCCCACTGTTCCAGCAAATTAGGATATAAAAGCTGTCAATGCGATGAGGGACTTATTGGTGGAGACCATGAATGCATGCTGAAGTTCGGGCAACCATGCTATCAACCAGTGTTTGCTGGGAACTACGTGTCGCATAGAAAAGGATTAAGTTGTGATAAGTTAGCTCCTCTTAAGTGCATTAATGGAATTTGTCAATGTGCTAGGCTGGAAGTGTACGACGAGAAAATGATGAAGTGCAGAGGTATTGTCGGTGCAACATGCGACAAATTCTCGGAAACCAACTCACAACTTGGGTATTGCGTTGATGGTGCTATATGCAAAATGCTTCGGGCCATTATATCCCCTTTGTCAGTTTGCCAGTGCAAGTCTGGATGGATAGCTAATGATGAAAGACAATGTTATGAGGATGGGCAAGGAAGTGCGAACAGTACCCATGCAGTGGGAAATATTGGTTAAGCTCTTGGTTAAATAATGGGATCAACTGAATTAACGTTTATTTATTTCTCATTTCATAGCTACAATGCTGAAGGGTGGAGTCCATATAGTTTTTATCACCATTTTGTAGCATATTAGTATACAAAAGTTATTAAAAATTCAAGACATTGTTAAACTCAAATATTAATTGAGACTTGGAGAGGTTTATAAAAGTTTATTTATAAAGTTCCAGCTATTGTTATTTATATTCTACAGCTCTTGAATGTAATTGGTATAATTTCATGCAAACAATCTGTGTGTCGAGTCGATTAGCCGTAAGAATAAATTTCATTTCATTTCTTGCCCATTGCACTCTATACGATTTCTTTCTTTACACAATTGCATTTATAAAAAAATCTTATCCAAGAAAAACAAGATTACGGTCTTGTCCCTAGTTCCTTCATGAGCGAGGATTAAGAAATACATTTCCTCGCATCATATTATATTATGGTACTACAACCAGTTGTCATTTATGTATTCCTCGTCTCTTTCTGAGTGGCCGTTATTTACACTTTATCAATGCTTTGGTTTGGTCCGGTTATGAATGTGAGGTCATTTTTCCTTTGACAAATTCTGACAATAAATCACTACTAACCAAAAATAAATACACTCACTCATCATCGTGTGCACCCTGATATTTTTCTAATTTGCTGTGCTGGGTGTAAAAACTAGTGAAAACTACCGTATGCATTACATACCTAGAGACTAGCAGCCTAGACATACCTGGAAATACATGATACTATACTTACACAAACCACCTGCATACATAAAATTTACATTCACATTTTATGGCATCACTAATCCCTACATTATATGAAGAAATACCTATGCATCTCATAGGTATCTTGTTTGTAAAGAGGTGTAGCAAGTTGTAATACAGATCTTGGCATGTGAACAATTTTGAGAAAAGGGTTAGCTACATAAAATTGTACATAAGGAACAGGGGAATCCTGCAATCCCATTTTATACTGTTACTATTATACTACTCAAGCTACTTATATTTCTATCTCTCTCAGGAAAGCGCGACCAAATTTACCATGCTAGAGTTTCCTCGAACCAAAGTGAAGTTTCTTTCCTCGCCGTGAATTTAGGGAATAGAAGAAGCTTCAGTTCAGTTCAGTTCATATTTAGTCTGCATGAAAAGCTTTACAAATTTGTCAACATAAGTGGGTCTTTTACCTCATAACATGTAAAAGGTTGTGCCGAGTTAATTAAGGTTTGAAAATTTGTGTTTCAATAGAATGTGTCTGCATTATTAATATTGTGTAACTGTTCAATTTTAATAATAAATCATTTTGTACTTTGGAACAGCTTTCAAGATGACCTACAATAATTTTTATACGCGTATTATGAGTACCAAAATGCCTCCTGGACATTTTTTACCAACAGCTTTCATTAATGGTCCTCCTTTGTACTTGGCAAAAGTATATCCATGAGGAAGAAGTTTTAGTTTTCGAAATTGAGTGTTATATATCGTAAACGTGAATTGTGAGTGCAAAATTTACTTGCCTGTCTAAAAAAGTAGCATTATGAAAGTTGTACGAAACGAGAGGCATGTTTATGTGTATAAACATAAAATTTTATTTTACTTTTAAAATTAGAAACATGCGTCAATGTGTGGAATGGAATACATAAATGAAAATGAAGCATCGGTCGGTGTGCTGTCCTGCCATTGGATTTTCAGGAGTGTTTGAAGTTTAAAGGGTAAGTAAGTAGGTATTTCCAATATTACAATGAAATTGTGAACTGTAAAATGTTCTTGATGAGGTGATAGTTCGGCTTAATTTTTAAAAATTCAATTTATCAGTTATCGAATTAATCCTAGACGGGGTTTGGATTTTTTAAAATCTAACAGCTTTTCTAATATTGATCAATCGGATTGGCTTGCTGTTGGCGTCTACTTCAATAAGATCATGTAATTTCATAAAATGTATTTCAGTTAGTTATTTTAATATATTTCAGGCGATGCTTCTCCAACCCTATTTGCTGTTCGGGAGTACATCAGTACATGGTCTATGGCTCATTATATGAGATTTAGCCGAGATTTTTAATGTGACATCGTGGTATTAATATTTAGTCGATGACAGTATCAACCAAGCCGACGCAAATTAGAACTGCAACTTTCTTGCTTGTTATTAGAGTAGAGATGTGGTTTAAGTTTAAAGACAAATTAGACGTTTTTTAAGAAAAGTCTTCATATAGGTATAGTGTGAAATGAAACCAAATAAGAAAATGGTTTTAATTTTAAGTCACATTTTGAATTCTCATCAGAGTTACATTATAAAATTCAGGCTTTCAATTCTAAAATCATAATATTACTACAACTATAAATTAGTGAAATATAAAGGCACTATACAACAGAATTCAATGCTCACGCTTCCACGGACATTACGCAGTCAAAAAAACCTTTCAGTTTATATTGATTTAGATATATTTTTGTGTCTGTCTGCCCACCCGTTTGTCAAATCCTAAGCATACGATTTGGTCTGGTCTAATACAAAAAAAATTGAGATCATATCTTAAATAAAATATCTTTTAAGCTTAATTCCCCAACTACCAGAGATAGGTTTGGGTCCTTCCGTACGTTTTGCAAGGCTAAGTAATTAACTAAATAATAATACTGATAATCTATTAACTTACTTTTATTCACCACCATGTGAAGAAAAGTAAAACCTTAAGAGGGACCCGTTAACTGAAAACAGGTGAATGCCACCATTTTAAAATCCTTTAATTCACGTAAGACCACAAATTTGGACTTAATGGGACTTTCATCTTGGGTAAATTCCAATCCGACACTATACGCATTTGACTACGCATGTATATCTAACGAGCAATGTTGTGGCACGGGCAAATACTTTTAGCCCCCCATGCTTATGGAAATCAAAAATATAAATTGGGTCGGATCTTGACCCAATTGAAGATAATGTAAACTTCCAAAAATAAGTTGACTTTGAAGAAATATTGCAATTATACACTATTTCTTATGCTTAATCTGATGAAGTATTGAAAATTTATGAAAAAATTAATTCTGTGTATTTTTAAAACTATAAGTATACCATATAATTAACAAATTAAGTATGGATGGTAAAACGTTTAATCAATATGCGATTAAAATCGTCGGCATCGTTTTCGAAAGCACTCCCCATGTCCGGTTTGGCATTTCCTCACCTACATCGGCCACAGCATAAATGCTCGTATGCTTGTAATTAAAACAAAGTGCCTAATGTATCGGCAGTTTGTTAGACCATGTTAAAAAGAAAATTTAGTTTAGTTCCTTCATTTATAATCATAGGCAGTTGATGCCTACCATGTACAGTTGGGTTTGTGTAAAACTCATTCTATTTCTTTTAAATCGGCCATTAATGAAAATTTTGGTCCACAAACGTCGAAAAATTCTTTTATGAAAACTGGAAACTCGTCCTCTGCTCCTTAAAATTAAAACATAATGAGGATTTATTCTTACTTCTGCGTCTTCCTCGTTGCGAGTATTAGCTCTACCTCCTCCTTCCGGTGTGGGCCCTACGACTCCAGATCTATCAAGGTGCGTGTCATCAGTCAAATGCACAGTAATGTTCTATCAGACAGTTCACTATCAGATGACGTGATGGATACATCATCCTCCAAGCCATTGATACGAAAGCGATTATCAAAATTTGGATTTTCAGATGCTACTCCATAAGAAATTCCAAGTTGTTGGTTAGGAATCCCAGCAAAAACTTCAACTACTAGAAGAATTCCTTTCCTCGAAAAAGTCCGATGGGATAAGTCAACCTCCTCTACGTGAAAACTTACCATCCTGGTTTTTCAGACAATGTACGTAACTCTCCATGCCATAGCATACAGCCTTGCATTCATTACATGCATGAGATGTTGAGAAAGGAACATGATGTTCCAAGCAGACAGCCCCAAGCAGGTTCTCTTAAAGTTCTCACCAAGTCTAAATGGTATTTCAACTTGCATCCAAAGTTAGTCAACTTAACTAACTTACTAACGTAACTTACTTACCGTCCATAAACCGTCCCGATATTGATAGTCCTATCCCTAGGACATCTCCTTATGTTATCACTGATCTTTTGTAACATATCTTCACAACCAGCAGCAAGAAATATATCCCCAACAGAAATCCGAACTCCCATACTATAACGAAAGATTCCTTCGCCCAAGTCCCTTTTCTCAAGGGTGATGAGGGACAACCGGAATTGATTGTTAACCCTATCATGGACAATGATGGGGATGAGCCACCACTCATGCGTACTGATAGCTTCCCGGATGTCACGATAGAAACAGTCCAGATTGCAGTTTCTGGATCTCGGCTCACCCATATGTGAGGGATGTTGTAAAGGTAAACGTAAATCTTCCCCCTATTAGGATACTCGATAGTGGCAATGTTCAGCACAGCCATCACAGAATCAGTATTACCATGACCGTCCGTGCGACCTCCTAGAGGATCCCTGACCCCTAAACGTTCGAAGTTGTCTTCTGCTAGAATACGATAAGACTTGAGAGCTTGAATTTGAGAACTTGACTTTTGGAAGGCGTGAGAGAATGTGATGAATTTTACATTTTTCTCTCGGGTTTTGATTTTGTTGATTAGATATATGAGGTATTGGTAAGGAACATGAACGGAACGTTTGAAAAAAATCCTTTTCTTAAAATAGAATGAACCGGTAAGGAATAAAGGATTAAAAACTTTCACATTTTGGGTTTTTTCCATAGCTGTAGAGTAACTGTATAAGTAATATGGAAAAAAAGTTCAATGCTTGCATTTTTGACAAATAATTCCCTTTCCAATATTTTAAAATAGTTTTTGAGAGGCAAGTTTCTTGAAGCAAATGCATGCAAGTATGTGTTTACGGTTATGTGTAGTGAACCGTATAAAAAATAGAAAGGGAAAAATTTGAGGGCTCACTTATACCTGTGTGATTTTACTGTATGAAAATATTTCCTGCATTTCTATTTGTACAGGGAAACAAGGACATTAATATCCATGCCTAACGTATGCAAGGATATGCATATCATATAGTATGCTGGTGACTTCATTATAATATGTGCTGTAGATGTCCTCAAACCTCTCGTATATGTGTGGGAGAGGATTGAGCGTAAAAAGCCGCTATTTACTAATGTCTGTAGGTTGCAGGCTTTTATCACCCAAACCTTTCCTATGCTCCAAGTCATATGGGAGAGGATTGGGCGTGAAAAGCCTGCTATTTACTAATACATTGTCTTGTATTCCTATCTATTTTACCATCATCAGTAAATGACTTAGATTAATTTTTAATCAATTATCAATTTGAGCAATTTTTACGCGTTTCAATTCAATCGGATGCTTTAAAATTTCTGTATCATATGCTCTTGTTTTAATTATGTAGGTATAGGTAGGTATTTCATGTGTTTAGTGGTTGGAAAGGATAACATTTTGGTTTGGTGAATGATGAGTGCAATGGAGAGTGTGTGGTAGATATATCGTGTGTGTGGTGGTTGGAGTGGGGGATGTTTTATTTTAGTAAATGAGTGCATAAAGAGTGGGTGGTATTTTGTTTAAAAAATCAGGCAGGCTGACTGTGGTGAGTGAGGGCAACTTCTTATGGTTCACGGGAGTGGAGTGGGGTGTTGAATTTTTTCATGCCTTGAGTGCCTAGTGGAGGGGTAGTCATTTTAAACGCCCAAAACTGCTACTTCTTGAACAATCGTTGGCCTTATTAATTAATACTATATAAATAATAAGTTAATCTTGAACCCTACACGTCATACACAACATCTAAAAATTTGGGATGGTATTTCTTTCTGAATATAAAGACATTTTAAGTAAAGAAACTAAGTATGTAATTCCTATTAATTAACTAAGGCGGTGTTTTTATCTAAACATAAGCATTCAGAAAAACTCCGTTAATCAGAATTTACAGTAATAGTAAAAGTTGTGCAAATAAATTAAATCATTTATTTTACAATCAACGATGTACAGCATTTTTTTTAGTTATGATTGATGTGTTTCTCACAAACTTTCTTGAGCGTTATAGTTATAGATAGGCTAATAATATTTGTAATATCCTATTATATAAGTAATAATTCTTAATAAAATAGCCAAATTACAAATATATTACAAATTTATGTACATTCAAGTTATTGGTACAACCGTCGAATCATTGGCTCCGAGATCAGTAAATATGTGATATCCAAATAAAAGCCAGCAGCTGGGATTTATCATCAATGAAGTTGATTGTTAGTATAATACAGGGCATATAAAACATTGTGTAATACATTTAATTGAAATTATATGGCAGGTTTTGCTTTCTCTGTTATGTATAATGTAAAATAAATATGATGTTACGCTACAAAGTATATGTAGCTATCTTTTTTCGCAAGTGAATGTTCGATTTTCGAAGTGATCATACTATAATCAGGCACAATGATCTCATTTTGATGCATATTCTGCGTAATTTATACAGTTCCGAGCATTATTCCTATTGTTATATTTTTAGCACAAAATCATGGCGTTGTCAACAAAGAACCTCTGGTGCAAGTAAAATCAGGAATCATGTTGAAAGGAAGTCGAGTTGATACTTTGATACCGTATTAATTCTAGCTCACAGCCCTATTATTTAACGTACATATGAGAGTTTAACTTACCCTTGGAAGGGATTTTATTATCTCATACCGTCCACTCATTCATAAAGTTAATAAAAAAGGTGATATGCATGACGGTATGTCAATGAAGTCTGCAATTACAGTGCGCAGTGAGAGTTAAACCCTATTTATGAAATTGGTTATGCCAACCTGCAAATTAAAAACTGACCCAGTCGACATAACGAGTCTATTTTGTATGGATATTGACTTGAAAATTACGATTACAAAAAATCCCATGCGAACGACGCATAAAGATCGAAATGGAATTTCAACTTTTCTCGATTCAGTTTAGTTTGACCAGACAGAGAACTGTTTGTTCATTTCATATCCGTGAGACCAGTCCCTCTTGTCTATTTCAAACATCATCATGGAGGTTTCCAGAGCCATTGTGCCTTTTGCTTTGGTTTGCGTCGTTTTGGTAAACTTATTTTAATCCTTAAACCGAAAACTAGGCACTTAATGTTTTTAACTGCTTCAAAAAACAGCACCTGACCAACAAATATTTTCATTGTATTTTAGCTGGCTAACACTTGTTCAGCCATGGAAGCGGAAATTCATCACTGTCGAGGGATCGAAATCAAAATAACTGCTGAACAGAAGGGGCACATGGAAGCGTGTCTTACCGAAGCAGGAGCCAAAGAAATCAAATCTGTTGAAATGGCAAAATTAGCTGTGAATATACATTTTCACTAATTGATTAATATAGAATTAGCATCTGTATCAAATCTCAAAGTTATGTTTAAAGTTATAATGGTCATTTTTTTATCTAGTGCTTCGCAGTATGTCTCTTCAAGAAAAATAATATAGTGAGCTAAGATCCCTTTTTTATATCAATTATAAGCATATAAAGCCATAAATCGATAAATAAGATGATCCGAAAATATTTCAGTTTGACGACAAAGGCAAGCCAATCCGGGACATAATGGTTAAATTGATTACCGAGCAAATGCCTGAGGTGGTTCATAAAGAGCTGACAAAACGCACTGATGAATGTCTAAAAGAAGAAAATAGTATTACATTTTTAAAAAATTCTAACGCACATCTAAAACTTTCATTGGAAATATTACTCCACAGTTCTCTCCAAATATTTGCAAACATGTTGATTGTTCCTTTCAGCAAAAATGATCGACGCTGCAGATGAAACCTGTACAAGCTATTTGCCTATGTTAATGTGCCTTCATCTGTCCATGCTGGAGGTAATTGCTAACTGTGCTCTGTGATATAGATTTCCCTTTTCTAGTAAAGCTTAGCTGGTCTGTAATTTATTTATAAAATGATTATTGTTGTTGTTGCAGGAGTGTGCTGACTAGAATTTCCTGGATTATGGGTTTTAAACCGGTCGTCTCACTATGTCACTATCATAGGAGTTTATTCTGAGATAAAATTATAAATTGATTAAATAATAAGCTCTAAATTTTTTAACTGAGCCCTCTCCGTCTGTTTAGCCATATAAAAGCTGACTTTTTCATTCATGCATAGAAGGCAACGATTACTTAAAATAAATGTAAAGCGGATAATAAATAATGGTCCAATATCAGGTTCTCTGCATTTTTAGGAATTTCCTAGGAGAAGGTGAAGGACAATAATCTGTAATCAACCACAAAATTGAAATCCATTGTAGTGTTATTTAGAATCCTAAAACCCCATTCATATTGATATTAGTCAGTAAAAACGAAACGTTTTTAAGCTACATTTTACTACTTAAACCTGCACATTTTTTACCACATTTCTCTCCCACATCCTTTTTAATTCGTACACAATCAGTTTATAATATTTTGCTAATATCTACCAACTTTACCAACTCACCAAGTTATTTACTATGTCTACTGCCTACTGCCTACTTTCCAATATTTAACTTTTCAAGTAAGTCCACAAAAGATAATAATATAGGGAAATCAACATGTACTGCTTCGCGAAAACTCCGGAATGGTTAACCTCAGAATTATAACAATAATGTCTTAATGTTACAAATTTTTCAAAATAAGTTGAAAATGAGTTGTAGTTCGATCTTTGATCAAATACATAAAAATCCCTCGCAAAAACACTAGCCGGTTCAAATGCAGATTCATCGTTCCTACTATCATCATGAATACCACGGAAAGAATTGACTTTTGGACATGTTTCTTTCTCGATTCAAATTTCCATTCTAAGGAATTTTTCTCCGACAACGTTACTACTACCCTTGAGAGAATTTTCACATATAAGTGTAAAGCCCACGGGAAATTCTTAACTGGCTCTTATGGCCAGTATATAAGCATTATTATTTTTGCCCTCATATTTCTATTCGGTATCATTGGACTAGCCACTAGTTCCATGAATGTCGTCCTTCTAGTCAAAAAACGAATTAAGCAACGGACCTCCTTCACAAGCTCATTATTGTTACTTGCCGTGACAGAACTTATACTGTGCAGTTCTACTTTATTGTTTTCCTACTTGACCATTGCAATTTTGCGTAAATACTTTCAACTTATTAACCTACTTATTTATTTTGTTCCAAAAATAATCTACAATCTAACCTAAATTACTTTTACTTTCAGTAAACTTTGACCGAGACGGCACTGTCTTTGAGTTATATCGGGTTTTCAACATTATCTCATCCATTTGCCGTTCGGGAACTATATTTATAACAATTCTAGTCACCATCGAGCGATACCTAGTTGTCGCCTATCCTATCAAATCAAAAGAATTTCTGAAACCTCTGACTTGCCGTCTTGCTCTATTTTTCACGGTTATTTTATCAATTTTGGTCAACATCCCCTGGGCATTTAAATCTGTTGTTGGGGTAAATGAAATTTACCAGGAAAATTTCACCGACGGCGACACAATGTCACTCGAAGGATTCCCTTACATCATTAAAAGGACTTCATTTGCTAAGATGTTCACTGGAGACGTGCAACAAGTCTTGCTCTATATAAACTTTGTTTTGCCATTCCCACTTCTTCTTCTTTTTAATGGGATGCTGTACAAGTCGGTACGTTATTTGCCATTACAAAAATATAAAAATGACATAAAAAAGTCGTTAAAACTTCATCAAAGGTGATTATAAAAATGGTTTTCTCAACCACTCCAATTTCAGATTTACCAATGGAACAAAAGACGCAATTCATTATCATTTACAAATAATGTGAACAAAAAGGAAATTAAAGCTGCTAGGATATTTTCCAGCGTTGTTGTCGTCCTCCTTCTGTGCCACGGCGTGTATTGCATTGTCTTTTATACAATTCGAGCTCACAAAGTCATTTACCGAGAGTTACTCATTCTTCAGTCTTTATGTGACGTGTTTGGAGCGGTGATGGGTTTTGTTGTGTTGTTTGCGTTTGGCGTTAATTTCAGGAAAGAGTTTCTTAGCTTATTTTACAAATGTAAATGTATCTCTGTCAAAGTCAGCGACGATGGGCCGGATATTACATATTCAAGAAATTCCGAATCACACACCTAATTGAAATTACATTAGGCATTATAAAGTTGGCTATAGAATGGAATTATTTCATGAAGCCTCATTGCATTGTGATAAGTGTGAAATATTGCACAATGGAATGTACTTTAGACCAGAATTTCCGCTTAATTGAATGACTAATAATTTTAACCAGGTTATATATGCTTATATGTGTAATAGAATATGTACTGTGGTTTTACAAATTCAGAATTAATACTCGTAGACCTAAGTAAGTGAGGAAAGCGCGATTTATCTTATATAAATTAGTTGAACTATAAATTTACCACTAAAAAGTTATTTTGTATTATTTATTTAACATTATCACTTTTGTATTTGTTAATATTGTATTTTGAGAAACAAAATACTACAGTAAAGACTTAATTTTTAGGGATTAAAACAAATACCAAGCACAATGGATAGCCCTTCCAAAGTTGTAGTAGAGCAGCCAGCATCAAATCTTGAGCCAATAAAACATCCACAGTTGAAGTCAAGAAAGAAGCATAATACTGTCGTTGGAAGTCTATTTCGAAGCTGTTGTCTTCACTGCTGTTGTTTCTTATGTATTATCGATCATTTATGCTACATATGTTGCAATTAGCTATAAAGTTTAAAAACGTGAAAATGCCTTAAAAGTTGTTATTGGTATTAGTAAGTTACAGTCTGTGTGTATAAGTGTACCAATAAGTGTGTGAATAAATAAAAACCTGTACAGGAAAATTATTGAGTTGGGGATGTGCCCAATGAAGCCGTGGTTCGGTTAGTGATTTTTTAAAATATTTTAATTTATATGCATGGTCTATGACGTCCGGCGATCAGAAGGATCAAAGTAATTATTTTATTTTATTGGTTATATTAGAGCCCACGAACCCTCAGAAGGACTAGGTATTCAAGCTCGATCTTCGATTATTGCTGAATGTGAATATAAGTTCACCTAGCTTACTGGTTTAGTGCTATCTGTATTCGTCGGAGAAATGCTTTGCCTCAAGTCTATGACGTCCGGCGATCAGAAGGATCAAAGCAATAATTTTATTTTATTGGTTATATTAGAGCCCACGAACCCTCAGAAGTACTAGGTATTCAAGCTCGATCTTCGATTATTGCTGAATGTGAATATAAGTTCGCCTAGCTTACTGGTTTAGTGCTATCTGTATTCGGAGAAATGCTTTGCCTCAATCAAGTTATTGCGTATCCCTAACCTAACAATCTTGTCATGTAAATCATTGCATATACTGTACATCCATCCATATCTATATGTTCAAATGGCTAATTGAAAGAACTTCTCTCTTTGCATACAAGAATTTATGAAAAGGTGACTGGTAACTTGTCTCCGTGCAGATGTTGCGTAAATACTAAAAATGCTTACTCTGCAACCTTTGTATTCTGTCCTTGTAATTTCATATCCCGAACAGGTATCGATACATATGTATATAGGGGGTGTACATGTGCAGCATAATTATACTTTATAGCCAAAAGTTTTAAATCTTAAAAAAGTTGATGTAGTCATTCAAATGTGAAGTGAGCTTACAATCAAATCAGCAGTGCTCGTCTTTTCCCTAAAATTCATTCACAAAGATAAATTCAATTTTCCTCCCGCCATTAAACACCAAACTTAACTTTAATTTAATACTTCCGCAGATAAATAAAAATTATGGAAGCATAACTATTTTAAAGTGTACTGCAGAAAAATTGCAATAATGTGGTGAGGAAATGAGAAAGCGGTAATTCTCTTTATTTTGTCAACTTTTAATACCGTGAATCCGCTTTAAAAAACGTCCTCCTCAATTCAATTGAAATGTTCTACGGAGTAAGTTTAAATAATACGATAGGGGACAAAATAAAAATACAAAAAATGTCGTGATTACGAGAACTATTCATGTCTCCCCTCTTGCTCATCATCATTAACTCAACTCAAGTTCAACCACAATGAACTTCACTGAAAGTTTTGACTTTTGGACGTGCTTCTTTCTAGACTCCAATAGTTCGAATTATTCTCTCCAAGAAAAAACTACCGCCTTCACAACAACATCAACAAATAAGTGTGCAATTCACGGACAATTTCTCACTGGTTCTCAAGGACAATGGATAAGCGTTCTAATTTTTGCATTCACCCTTTTCTTTGGCATTATCGGACTAGTCACAACTTCTTTGAATGTCGCACTCCTGTTCAAAAAACGGATTAAAAAACAAACCTCCTTTACAAGCTCATTATTGTTAATTGCTGTGAATGAACTTGTGCTCTGCTGTACCACAATCATATTCTCCTATTTGACCATTTCAATTTTAGGTAGGACTTTTTTTATACAATTACTTTTATTCATATGATATTTTTAATGATCTGTGAAATGATCTTAGTAAAACTTGAATATTTTCAGTGAACCTTGACCGCAACCAAGTTGTCTTTAAATTGTTCGTCATTTTCAACAATATCTCGTCCATATGCCGCTCTGCAACAATTTTTATTGCAATTCTAGTCACCATCGAACGCTGCATTGTTGTTGCCTTTCCTCTGGAATCAAAGGAGTGGCTTAGACCTCTGCCTTGTCGCATTGCTTTATTTCTCGCTGTAACTCTGTCAGTGCTTGTTAATTCTTGGACGTTTGAATCTGGCGTTGTTGAGAATCAGAGTTACAGGAGTAACTTTAATGATACATTTTCTCTCGAGGGATTCCCAAACATTATCATCACGAGCTTTTCAATTGTCAGAGGGGGTTTACAGGAAACTTTACTAATTTTAAATTTTCTCCTGCCAATCCCACTACTAGTTATATTCAATGGAATGTTGTACACAGCAGTAAGTTTTTTTAAATCTTATATAATGAACATATCATCTCATTAAAAAAAAAATTCTTATAACCTTATACAATACAAATGTAGATTTACAGAGGAAATACCTTAAGCGCATCGCTAACAAGTGTGAACAGAATGGAAATCAAAGCTGCCAGGATATTTTCCAGTGTTGTGATCGTTCTCATTTTGCGTCATGGCATGTATTGCATTGTATTTTATACAATTCGAGCTCACCAAGTCATTTACCGAGAGTTGGTCATTCTCCTTTCGTTGTGTGACGTGTTTGGAGCTGTGATGGGCTTTGCTTTAGTGTTCGTTTTTGGGGTGGACTACAGGAAAGAGTTTTTGACGTTGTTTCCCAATTGTAAAAATTTTAGTTTTGAAAAATTCAAGATTGAATATAGCCTTAAAGTTCATAACTCTAGTGGCAACGAAATTTCCTGAAATAGTTCTAAAATCTAAGATGCGTTGACTGATCAACAATGTAGATATACACATGTAGCTAATTAATTATTATGAGTGAAATTCTGAAAAGAATATTTTATGGAGGAGGTTCCCAATATCAAAAGTCATATAATATTTTAATGATTTTCATACTTTAATTGTTTACAGGTTAAGAAATAATTCCGTCAGAGAATCTTGCAAGCTTATTTAGCCCACAGAAGTTTGCTTCATTGTGTCCGCCGTCATTACATCCTAAATACTTTTTTCTTCTTTACTTTCATTTAGTATGGCTTTACAATTTATTTACTTTGACGTTGTTGATGTTTGGTTTATACGTAATTTCAATTTAAAAAATAGTAAATTCTTGCGCATGGTGGCTTTATCACATCGAATTTCGTAAAGCGGTCTAAAT
>JAHZNA010001800.1:0-14662 GCA_027743935.1 Sinodicranocentrus sp. ZH6
GAAAATAGCATATGCATTTTGAATGTATTCCAAAAGGTAATATATTTTGCCAAGAAAGGAGCATTATTTAACACAGAAACCTCTTGAATGTCTAGTTGCTCGGTATCCTGATAAAGTTTGTAAATCGCATCATGCAACACTAGAAGAAATCACTCAAGTGCAATCCAATACGACATATATCTTCTTGTTCCTCCTTCCTTCTGTGATTTTACAACCGCAACTTTTTCCTTCAAATCACTCGAAAAATTTCTCAAAGTGTTGATATCAGCCCACAAAAAGGGCAAAAGTGTGTGGTGGTCCAACTAGAAAAGTGACTTTGGTCCATGAATCACTAAGTGAATGACGGGAAAAGGAAGAGGGAGGAAAGTTGTTGAAAAAATCTCAGTATATATTCTCTCTCACACACGAATAAACTTTGGGAAATATCACTTTCTCTAAATCCATATACTTGTTTCCATACCTCAGAAAAAAATAAAGCATACGCTCTTTCTTTTTTTTAGCCTTCAGTTATATTAGATGTTAGACACACATAACATTATTATTTAAATATATAAAGACGAAAAGAGAGAGAAAAAGTGGAAAGTACAGAGAGAGAGAAAGAGAGTATAGAATATAAAAAGTGAAGTCGCTTGACTTACTGATAGAGTGTGAGTTGAAACTCACTTCTCCTTTCCCTTGGCGAATGACTCGTTGGCATTTTACCTTTTGACAAGATTTCCGTTTTGCCTCCTCCTTGACAGAGGAAAAAAGGAAGATGAGAGTAATGCATAACATACACGGTTTTCTTTCTAAGCTTCCCGTCTTCATCCTCTCTTCCTTAGAGAGAAAGTGGGAAATGGTGAAAAAATGAAAAGCAATATAAAATTGAGTCGAGTCATTTCCTCTCGCATATTATAGCCCGGACATGAAAGGAAGTGAGCGCAGAGTAAGCATGAAAAGGAGCTCTAGAGAAGTAAGCACAAGTCAGTCACTCACTTTCAGTACGGCTGTCGACAACTTTTTCCCCCTTTAGACAGGTAAAGAGAGGGAGAGAGGTGGATGAAGAATTGGAGTATATTTCATACCAAGTCATACCACCACCACCACAGCATGCCGCCACACACATACATACGAGGACATAATGCATAATAGAAAACCGCCACAACGAGAGAAAGCAACGTCACTATCACTCCTTTTTTCTCCCCACTTACTTGAAAATGCAGGGTATGTTCTATTCCGAGAGTGGATGTGTTCCATGAAATACACAGCGGTGGTTGCACAATTTTCTCCTTTCAAAGTCTCAAATCATACCTGCCTTTTCCCATATCCTCTAAGATTCCTTTGAAAATCCTATGAATTTTCTTCCCCTTTATATTTTCTCCTATTTAGGAAAAGGACGCAATCTGACTTGGGAGAGAAAGTGAGTGAGGGCAAGCAAAGTGGAGAATTATCTGGAATAAAGCTATCCATTTGCCATGTCCTGATATTCACGATATATCAAGACTTTCCCCCCAAAAAACTTCCTTGATCTCTAACTATACCCAAATTTTACAAACTCCAACAAGAACCACATAACAGGATAAATATATGCAAAAAAGGAAAAGGAGAGATGAATAAGAAAAATGGATATAGTCAAACCAGACAAAATTCATTCCTTCACGTTTTCCTCGTAAAGAGTGGCTAGCTATTTTCCCTCGTGTTATATATGTAGTATGACGGGCAGTGTGGTATGGTGTTTTCACCGGAAAATCCTCAATACTTTCCACCATCCCATTTCCCAAGTTTCCTTCCATCAAAAAGAATCTCCTTTTCTTCTTGTTGTATACGAGAGTCTCTGTGTTTTGCTTTGATGCGTGTTTGCAAAAGAGGAATATTTGGATAATGCTCCTTGGTCTGGTGGAGTAAAAGTGAGTAATAAAAAGGACAATCATCCATCCAACCGTGCATTCATATATGCATACACATATCCTCAAAATCATCTGCATAGCCAAAGTTAAAGAAAAAATGTAATAACAGGAGCAGTTCAAACGTGTCATGTGGCTAAGGTCGGTGTTTGCATAAAGAGATGTGCAAGGCAAACCTTATAGCGAAATTCTCTCATCCTTATCCCTTTTCTTTCTCTTTATGCAATACAATAATAATGCATAATACAACGAGCTACGTTCTTCAGGTTAGTCCCACCAGTCAAATATGTGTGTATACATTTATGCATAAAGGAATGGCAGCGTGCATACTACATTGTGTAAATGGAGGGCCATGTCGAACATGTAATACAATGCCAATGATGATGATGATGATGACTTTGGGAAATGGACTTTTTTCTAGGTTATAACACCAACTCCGTGAATACCAATTTCCCCAACTGTTGAAAGTCTCGTTGTGGCAATGATATAGAGCGGTGGAGATGTATACACACATACACAACACACGTCGTAAGCATCACCTACAGCTCACCACTTTCCCATTCGGCATGCGTGTGTGTCTCCTCTTCTCTCTGATTATCATACATGGCTTCCTTTAAAATCAAGTTAGTGTAAGTGAAAGGAGGAAGGGATAAGCAACAAAAATCAGGAGTAAAGCTCTCTTCCATATATTTTTACGAGGGGAGAACGTTATCACGTTCGTTCAAACTCAGTTATACATATCGTATTTTTTTTATCTTGTCATATATAACTAATACACATAAATTTCCTTTTCTCTCTATATTGCACACAGAGCCACCCAGGATATCCTTGTTGTGGCCTAGCGCTTTTTTTTCCAGCATGCATAAAACTTACCATATAAAGGTGGGATTCTCCCTCTAAAATCGATATAAGAACACAATATTCTGCTCTACATTATGGTCATATATGAGAATAAAAAAACCAACTCGAGCTTTACAATAGCCACATATATCATGACAGAAAAGGAAGCGCCAGAGCAGATGCATGCACACCAAAAGAAAGGAAACAGTTCGACAAGTGGCATTCATATGAAGACGGAGTGAAAGCGTCCAAGCGACTTGCTTCCATGCTTACACTCCTATATATTATTACAAGCGTACACATACATATCCCTCTTGAACAAGTATATCTCTATATTTTCTCTCCATTTTTCCTCCATACTACTTACGGTTAGCTTAGTGGCTATGTACATTATACCCTTCTTTTACTCCATGCATTTTACTCACACTCTCTCTGGCATAGTCTCATGATGAAGGTAAAAAAAAAATATACGCATGGTGTAAAGGAAAAAGTCAGACCTGAGGCTGAGTGTGACTTGCGAGTTTGACTTTGACGGGCAATAATGTTTCCTCTGTGAGCCCACCACCAATAATATTAACAGGGTAAGAACATTAACCACTACGACCATCACCACAACATCATCATCGTCTTTTACTCTCCTCTCCTTTGTATCCCAAGTTCCCTTTTCTTTTATCAGTTGTCTTGCAAGGAAGAACTAATATATCCTTAAGAGTAAAACACACACTCTCGTCCTATTAGATGTTGGTTTTTTGTTTCGTCAAGAGAAGAAGAAAAAAGTTTATTTCCTTTTGCAAAAAGAACTCTAATCCCTCTCATTTTCAACACAATCCTAAGACATTTCCCATTGTGACACTCATTCCCATGTTATTTTCCCCCTCTTGGTGACATTTTCACTGAGACAATCATTTCGGGAGAGTGTACCTTGTAAAGGGAAGCTAGGGAGGAATAAGGAACAGCTGAGGTATCACGGATTACGTTTTTTTGATACTACAACTCTCACTACCTTTCTTTTTTTTCTCTGGTGCAATGTAAAGTTTAATGATGTCCGGCTTAAGTTGGCGTGCAAGTAGTTTTTTTTGGAAAATGTTATTCTTCCCATTACCCTTCTCACTAGGATTGTAAGGGCATCTATACCTCAAAAAGTGTGCTCTCTCTGAAGACAATCCGTCTTGTCCTTTCTTGAAGGGAATTTCACAGACTAAGGAATATTCATCA
This sequence comes from Sinodicranocentrus sp. ZH6, assembly GCA_027743935.1. Taxonomy (NCBI): domain Eukaryota; kingdom Metazoa; phylum Arthropoda; class Collembola; order Entomobryomorpha; family Entomobryidae; genus Sinodicranocentrus; species Sinodicranocentrus sp. ZH6. Next base: position 3,939 of record JAHZNA010001800.1, read on the forward strand.
AAGTTGGGAGGATTACACGAGTTCCTGGGAAACGAACATAAGATTGTGTAATATTTGAAAGCGTGTATATAGTTCTTGGTGTGTGAGCGGAACTCTACGTATCCAGCACAGTTCGAGATTCCATGTGTACATTCCCAGTTTGTGATCTTGGTCTAAGGTAACTTGTGTGCGGGATATTATTATCAGAAGAAAAAAGAAATCCCCTATTACGGGAAAAAGTGTACAGCCTTGTAACATCAAGAGAAACAAGGAGTGAGAGAGAGAGAGGAGTATCCATAAAACGTGGTATTCAATGACTGCCTCCAGCTCAGACTCGTGGATCCTCATAGCCCTTACCATCTTCGTGGTCCTTCTGCTATTTTATCTTTCCAAGAAGGTAAACTGATGCTAGTAGTAGAGCTAAAAAATGTATACAAGGAAAAGGGTTATGTATAACACTCATATCATATCAGTTTCCACACTTGTATAAATGTGCATGTATCTTATTAAGGGGAAAAAAGTATATCATGGGGAAACCCTGCATGTGTAAGGAATACTGGAATAGCTTCCTCTCTTCAAAGAACACTTGTTTTATCTCCTTTTTTGCAAAGGCTTCTCAGTTTCATTTAAAATTGATTTCCTCTGGTCTACCCCCAGTGGTTTCTCGTTTTAACTTTCCAGTTTTCTGACATTCATCTTCTTACAATTTTTTATGCTAGGGGTAAGTAGTATGCATACCTGGAAGACAATGGTGGATTTTCAACTCTCCAGTGGCCAACTTGTATAATATCCATATACACGTATCCAGTTTTTTTACTGCTTTTTCAAAACATTATAACCACAAAAGATCGAGTATACCTACTCAAAATGTCGTTTCCTATTATTCCACCATTCTTTCCGGATTTAATGTATATTTACGAGAGGTAATCTCAGGTAAATCCGTTGGAGTGAGGTATAAAATAATCATTCCACTCTGTATGTCCAACTCACAAAGTGTAAAATGCATAATTTGGTGAGAAGGCGCATTTGTGCTATTTTTTCTCCCGAGGATGAGCATGGCCATCTGTAAAAAAACATCAAAAGGGAATTTATACCAAATGATATTGTGGCAGATAAATGTTTATTTTTTCTCCCCCTCTCCTTTTGATAGATGATATGCAGCACTTATGGGAGTTCGACCAGTGGTAGTCCGACAGTATCCTCATCATCCTCAACCTCCTCAGATGGGAGAAACTATCACAATCCTGATCCATCGAGGGAGAATGATGATCTCGGCATTGATATCCCTGACTACTGGATGGACAATCCGTGTAGCGGCGGCTTTCCCTCTAATACCAACAATCATCGACAAACAAATAATCTCAATTTCGGCAACTCTGTCACGTCTCCAGAGCTCAGGGGAAGGGAGTATATTTCAGGCTCCACAACATCCTCATCCTCCCCACCACCCCGACCACAACTCCTTTTCCCAATATCAATCATCGCGAGTCCAGACATAGAGCGGAAAACGATGCTGGAAGCTCAGCTTCGTAATCAGATTGGGAAAATTGTTGAAGCTGAGAGAGAAATCCAGAGGTTGGTTCAACTACTCGCGATCCACCAAGGTATGTGTGTTCGCTCCGAGATGAAGCTTTATTAAGGCTAATCTCTGAGTTCATTAGATTCCAATTTATTCCCTCTTTGTTCGACCCACTCTCGGTTAACTAACAACGACCTGGGATTGAGAGAGAGAGAGAGAACAAAAAGCAAAAAGGAGGTCTTGCTCAGGAATGCTATCATAATACATCACCCTCTCCGGAACGAATATAAAGTACAGGAGGGTCTATACATCCTCTTGTATTTTATCCACTCAAGCAAAGTTAGTTCTCGCAGAGCTTTTGTAAGTAATACAAAGTATCTCTCTTGCTCTCTGTGCGGTTCCCCAATCTGGAGAGAATTTACTCGTTTATCTTTTTAGCCTTTGATTCTTTCCACGAAAACCAGGATACATAATCACACCATTCACTTCACTCCATTATACCTTTTCACTGAGCGTGATAAACTTGCTCCGTGTCATAAATAAAATAGCGTAGAGAAGAGAGGAAAAAAACATATCCAAAAGCCCAACTTTAATATATACCTTTTTCCCTGGATCCCATTCCATTTCTCGAAAAAGCCAATAGAAAACCTCGAGGCATCCAGGCTAATAGCTAATAGGATGAAGTGAAAGAGGGAGAGAAAGTCTAGGATTTGAAATGAGAATGGGTGAACATGCAACCAATTTTTTTCTTCGTCTTTATATGAGGGAAGAATTTTTTATTTTTTTTTATTTTTTTGGTGCAATGAGGATTAAACCACGTCAAAAACCGTCTGTGCGGGAGAGGGAAATGAAAGCTGATTTGATGTTTTTTGATGTTTCCAGGACTGGACTGGCAAAGCTACATAGCTTCAGCGCGAGCATCCCTGCATCACTACCACAATCATAATCAAGAGATTCTTTCAGATTCCTCGACGTTATCATCCGGAACGGATGCAACAGTGGAGAGCCCTCCACAAGCTACTTCACAGGGTACACAAGCATCTTCAATAAACTCTTCGAGCACAATAAGAACCGCTCCCTTGAATGGTAGCAGTGGTGGCGGTGTTAACTCGAGAATTTCCCCTAGTATGAGAAGTACTCCTCAGGGTGGAGATGCAATTGCTGGTGATGGTGGCGATGATGATGATGATGATGACGGTGGTGCGGATGACGATGATCATTTTCATCAGAATAATGTTAGGGAAACCACACCGGGAGGAAATCGTCAGAGAAATGAAAGCTGTTCTGATTTCCTCTCACAAAATCCCATTCGCTTACAACCTCACCATCTCTCGTGTGCTCCATGCCGGTGTAATATGTGTAGGGCGAGGATGCTGATGGTAAGAAGAATGCTGTCTTTGTCTTTGGTCCAGCCGGTGACGACAGCAGAAGGTGGAGGAGCATCTTTACAAGGGGACTTTCTCTTGAGAAGGTCGCTAGCCCCGTTGCTCTCTCCGGATAATGTTCATTACCGTCAAAATGCCCATCTCACTCCGGCACAATGTGTACCTGTATATAATCCACAATCTGGGCTTTCTCATCCTTCCCCTCAACTTCATCAAGAGGAACAACATCATCAACTGCTTTCAGAAGATAATCCACCCGCTTACGAGGAATGTGTTGGTCCAAACTCTGTTGAAATGGGGGCCAGCTGTTGTAGGGAAAATGAAGCGAGGAGACCATGTTCGTAAAAGGGAGGGTGAAAATGGGAAAGGGAACAAGAGTGCTTTTTTAGCACAAGCTTTATCATACATAAATGAGGAGCTAATTTCAGGGAAAAGTTGCCAAGCGAAAACATTTCACTTTTATCCAAGGCTAAAGCATATAAAGAGAATGAATTGACAAGACTAGTTAATCATAAAAGAATCTATGTGGAAAAGTGAGAAAGTCTTGGGGAAAGGGTATAAGCCAAGAAAACATGCATATACGTACACAAGTTAGCACACTACCACTTTCTTTTTACGATGGGGAAAGGAAGGAAAGAGAAAGTTTTGAGGAAATGCAAACACATGAATAGAATAGCCTGTTTATTAAGTGGAATAAGAAGGAGAATATTAAAAGAGATACAATGATGATTTTGATGTTCACTTTTACAAAGGATATTATTACAATGTTGTATCAGCAGTTGGAGGAGAAAGTTAACTAGAAAGGAATACCTCGTTGAGGAAAAGAGAGAGGTGGAGGGAAGTGTGCAAAAGCTGAAGAGACGACGACTTTCTTTCGCTCTCATAATAAAATTTGAGTTCTGCTCTGTGTCCCCCTTATAACTATACTCTCTTGTTTGGGGCTCTTCCGTATTAAAAAAATGTATGTGCTCTTCCTTCCCCTCTTTCCATCTATTTTTCTCGTGTACAACCTAATATTCTATGTATGTGAGTAAGTAATAATAATATAGACAAAGTACACATCTCATAAATTGGAAAAGTTTTTGTGAGAGCAAATAAAAGGGAAACTTTTCCCAGTAATCTAATAGTCGAATTGCTTTCTCTCCTTATTTTACCCACTTACTTACCCTGGATGCCTTATGCTTCTTTTGAGCATAAATGTAGTGTTATGATGGGACCTTATGTGTATATTTTTTAACAGTTATATGTATTGTGGTGATAGTGGGGTGCATATACTTTCACTTTATGAATGTATACACAACTCTAGCACGTTGGGTAAACTCTTGAGTTGATGTTGCTTTTTCCTCTAAAGGATAAATGAAAATGAGCTTTGAGGAATTTTTGATCAGTGTTTAAACAACGAGTTAAGGGGGAAAAGTGTATAGAAAAAAATGTGGGGTTCCTTATTAAATCCAATTTTATATGATTGAGTCAAGTATCAAGTGGCGGGATGGTTTTCTACTATTTTTTAAAAATGCTTTATTTCACTGTTTTTTTACCTATCATTATTATGGACCAAAACGACTTTGTCTATAATTACGATCGTTGTGTTTATGTTTAAAAACCTCATTTAAAGACGTTGAACTTATCCCAATTCCACCATTTAATTAAACGGGGCTTCGTCTAGTCACATAAAAGGTTAACCATTGAAAATCCCTAAATGTAACAAGTATCCACTTGAACAATTCACTATAGCCCCTTAATAAATATTCCCATGTTACACAAGTCAAAAGGAGTAAAAGTAGGGGATGTCGTCTGGAAGCGTTTTCCAACCATCTCGTTAGTGAAGTACGGATTCCAAGTATTCTCCTCATTTTCAAGATATACCCACGTAGCTCCTCTCAGTTTTTACATAGTTACACGCACCCATTTATCCAAAGTAGCTCAATATCTCAGCTGTCAGCGATTTCAACTTGCTCAAGCTCAGGTCCCCCTTTTCAAATTAGGAAATACTGAGCAAAACTTAAAGTACCCTGTAGCAAGTAGTCGAGCAACGGTCGACTTTCCATCTGGACCACTTTTTGTTCCGCTTTCTACACAGTTATACAATCCATAACAATAAAGTGTGCTCCGTCTTATGCTATTATTTGTGAAACCGAATACTACACACGGTTCACATAACACAACTAAAACTCCCTCGTATGCCTTCCTAGTCCCTAATCATTAACAATAATATTATTAGTGGAGCCTTCCTTTGTTATCGTGATGAAATTAGGGAAAGGAGGAAATAATAATAGATGAAGATCTTGTGAACATACGGATATTGCAGGATCATATGTATGTATACATTACCCTCATATAATTTTAGAAACATTGGAGCGTCCTTAACAAGGAATATGAGGGAAAGGATTGAAAGTTGTTGCTCAAGTAGAAGGCTTACGACTACGACATTTCGAGTAATAACGATTACTATAACAAATACAATGATGAATTGGGAAAGAAGTTGCGCAAACAAGTTTTCCTCACACAAAGTATATTTTCCTTTTGTGCAAGTGTAGTCTGCATACATGATATATTTCCTTTGTTGAGAGGAGTTACATGTTTTGGATTTCTCATTTTGAGTGCAAACAAGTTTTCCTCACACAAAGTATATTTTCCTTTTGTGCAAGTGTAGTCTGCATACATGATATATTTCCTTTGTTGAGAGGAGTTACATGTTTTGGATTTCTCATTTTGTCTTCAGCTATTTTTCTTTTTGTAAAGCTTCCTTTAGACACTTTTTTTTGGTGTGGTGAGAGGAAAAAAGAAAGAAAAAAACGGGGTAATGGTGAAATGAGATTTGGGAAACTTTTGGGCGTCACAGCTTTTGTCAGTTTTGTCCCTTGTTTTGAATATGAAGATGGTATTGTGTTGGCGAGATAAAATCTTGAAAGATGTTTATCTTTCTTGGGTAACTTTTCCCTTTTTGCGCTTCTTGTTTACTCCCGAGAAATGTCAAGGATCGTTGGACAATAAAACAAGTGGGCTTTAAGTCTGGGTATAATAGTGACTTGTGAAGATATCATCTTTGAAAAAAGATACAAGATGGATCAAGAAAGATACACAAGAAACATTTTGTGTCAACTGGTTAAAATGCTAGGCATATTTGTTTACGATCTTCATGACTAGAGATGGTTGACAAATTCTACAAATTGGAGGCTAGATTGGCACAAAAAAATCGCGTTCCTATTGTAATGGAAAAGTACAACAAAGTAGGATCAACTAATTTATCTTTTCTTCACAATTTTTTTGGAAGACGTCCGCTTGAAGAAACTTGTTGCAATGACTTTTTTTTACAAAAGCCGCTGCTAGCTAATCCGACTTGGAACCTTTTTCCCAGCGTAAATTTTATGCATAAGTTTAACCCTCTTTCTTCTTGAATTTTGCTGACTAAAGTATTCCAAGCCTTGGGATGATCCTTTCATCTTAAATAATGAGAATCAAAAGGGGAAATCCGTTTTATCCGAGTATTACACAATTTCATGCTTGTTTACCATCCAAGATGCTTATCACGTGGAATCCTTGCAAAAACGAGTTTACATCGAACCATCATTTCACCCCAGAGCGAAAATCCATTTACAAATATATCCCTTCCTTTCAATATCCCTTTTCCACTTTTCCCCAGAATTTAGCTCTATTCTACAAAATATGTGATTGTACTTGAGATATTTGCACAACAGATCCGCTCTATCTTGATCTCTCATCTTTGTTACAATCCTTTGGGACATTTTTTCTCTCTGGCTACTTTTCCCATATTGTTTTCTTTCTCATGTCCAACCTCAAATATCCTTAACCACTGAATTCCACCAAGACATTGGAATCCCATCCATTCACTGTGTGATCAATAAGTCATGAAAGAAATCAAGTTATAGCAAGTCATCTTCCCACATATCTTTCCCAAAATGACAGTAATATCCTCCTCCAGTCACATTTATTTCGTGGAGTAAGTAATACCCCCATCATTTTATGGACATGTTGCCAAACCCTGACACTTTTTTGTGTGGGCTACCATTTTCCCTCATAAAAACTTCATGATGACACTACACAAAACTTGTAATGTAATTCACATCAAGACAATTTGGCTTGGAAATAATATCATTTATTCTCCATCGCCAGATATTTCCAGAAGCTCTCAACTTCTCTCTCCATCACCCCATTACACAACCACATTTCTCCTACTAATATATTAATGAAGACTACTGGTTAATCCCAAATTGCCTGACAAATACCGTCCACAATGAGACTCTCTTAACGGTACATATGTGTAATCTCTTCCCATCCACGGCCTTTTTTGTTGATACAGCTTTTTCTCCATGTTGTTCAGCATTGCTGTCTTTTTGTGTCAAGTGGAAAGTAAACATAATTTGAATCACATGCCCATTTGCTCCTCACTTTCTCACTGACAAAATTGGCTAGTCTCTTATATGTATTTGAAGCGGCGGTGAATGCTCAATGTAATCCAATCCATTCAAAATATTGGCTTCGAATCAACTCTCGTTTGAAGTAAAAAAAATCCCGCAACAAAAAAAACTCAAGTATTACTTGTGGGAACTCAAGTCCCTTCTGGAGAGACAATGTTATACCTTAATAAAACCAAACAACGTAAGCTTTACCACGTTTTTTGAATACGACGAGGTGATTTCCTCCCCATAAGTAGACAATTTTATTCCTCTCTATCTCTATACATATTTCCCATGGAGAAAGTCTACACAGCCACTTTGCATCTTTTGTGTATGTTTCTCCATCAGCAGCTTTCGCATCTTATTCATTTTCCAAAGTAATGATATAGCATTGCTTGCATGCAGATGATTTTCATGTCAAATGACTGTATCTCTACGCTCACCACGAAGAGAAAAGGATCACATGATGACTACTACTTATTTCTATTTTTTCTTCTTCTCTCTCTCTCTCTCTCTCTAGCCTAGCCCATTTTTTCAGCTGTGTCTGCTGAAGGAAGAGAGAGAGAGAGTGTGTGTGTGATGATGTCATGGTTTGTACTTTGTAATGCCAAGTGAAGCCAAACAAAAGTTGGCTGGGATGTTAGATGCTTTTGGTACTTTTTGGTGTTTTCCGGGCTCATCAAATTCAGGCCATGTCCCATGCTCCCTCATCGCTCCTCCGCTCTCTTTCCGCACACCGTGTACAACAGCCAATATATATAGGGTTATCCTTGGAATATTGTAATGTACGAGGGGAAAGAGAGAGAAAGTCGTTTTGAACAGTTGAAACATGCCCACCTCTCATTCATAATGTATAAAATGAGCCTTTTGTTTCAACTTTACCAGAGCGCTAATGACTTTTCTACTGTCTTCTTTCAAGCAAAAATTTCCCTACGTTTATAAGATAATGCAGAGGGAGACGCAAGAGTGAGTCAACGCTCCTCATGCATATGTAGACGAAGAAGAGGAAGAAAAAGAAGAAAGTCGCTCAGCGAAAAGAACAAAATTACAGAGTATATCTTCCCAATTTTTTTACTCCTATATCTAAGATAGAGCACCATCCTCCTTTCCACACTTAGACACACACGAGTATACTTAAAAACAAGGTATGTCTATCTTCTTCTCTGGTTTCCATTTTTTTTATATTCCTTGGAAAAAAAATAAAGGTACACTTTTGTACGTGAAAAGAAAAGCTAAGGAGATAAAAGTGGCACAGTTTTAGTCCAACTTGAAGAAGCCTATCTGTATGTGTGTATAACATGATGGTAATAATGTAACAAAAGAAGTTGCTCATTCTCGTTAGTTCCCTCACTTCCCTTTATTTTACTTTCCCACTCTCTCAAGCACACATACCAAGTTCCGCTCTATTACTAATCTAGATTCCGGTCTAAAAATTGTGAGTGTCTGCTCCCTCCCCTTTCCTCCATGTTCAGGCTTGTTGAGAAACAGCCTCGAGAAAAAGAAAACGAGAACCTTAAGACGATCAAGTAAAGTGGAAGGAGTGCAAGGGCACTGGAACAAAATACTACAAAGAAAAAAAACAGAGAGAAGAGTAGTACACATGGAAAAAGCACACGCTTTCCCCATCACTATCATTATTATTATCATCATCATCATGAGCATCATCAACTGAATCGTTTCAATAAAGGGAAAAAAATCCGAGTCACACAGTCACAAACACACATGCAAAGATTCTCCATGTATTTCCCTCCTCAAGAGAGATTTTTTCCTGTTTGTCTTCCCCACATATATATATATATATTCTCACACTGAAAGGGATACACAAACGTATGTAGATTTTCTCCAAAACATTCTCGCCTTCCTTATTGGTACACAGGGATGAGGAAAATGGTCGCATAAAAAGGAAACCGAGAGAGAAAGAGATTTTCGAATTCAACAAAACTGTCAAGGGATGGTGCATTCTCGGGTGCAAGGCTTTTCTCTCCTCGTAGTGTAGTTTTGATAATGGAGTGCGGAATGAAGTGGATGGAGGAGAAGACACTGATAGTAGTAATGGTAAATAGGAGAGTAATACTACTTGAGGTGCATATTTATTCAACATTCTCACTCTCTGCCCTCGAGATATTTACGGAAAATCCTAGAGAGAATATTCTGATAGACTTGGGGAGTCAAGAGGAGCACATTGAGAGGAAAGAAAAGAAAGCATTCCATTTCCCTGTCTATTGGCAAACGCAAGTGGCACACATATTATTTCTTCACTTGTGTGTGCATCCCCAACATGCAGTGTTGGATGGTCGTATTTTTTCCTTTCTTTTCTTCCTTATCGTATCTCAAACCAGGGGATCATATACTCAAGTCCTTGTGCACCACTTGAAAAACTGGCAAGTAACACGAGGGTAATGGTTCTCACTCCTTACTTATGCATATACTGAAGAGAGAATCCTTCCATAATAGGATGTGTAGGAGGGTCTCACTTTTTCCTTTGGTGGTGGGGGGTTTTCTCTTTTTGATAGAAAAAAAATCCGTGAATGTACCTATCAAGCTCTTCTCTACATATAACATTGAATGTAATGTATATTTCAATGGTGAAAACAGGGATGAGGTGGCAAGTCACTTAATACCTTGTACTAACACATTTTTCATCTTTGTAATGGAAATGAGCTTCCAATGATGCTTCCCATTTTAGGTACTTGTGCAATATGTTGTGTTGCTGGTAGGGGTTCAAGTGGTTTTTAGATATACAGATCCTTGCAACTCAGTGTACAGAGGATGGACATGGAATACAAATTTCTAGCTTTTTTTTCTTTCTTATCATCACCACCGCCATCACCTTATTTTGTGTTTGGATGAGAGAGAAAGAGAGAAAGAAAAGGTTTTTTTGAGGATTTTTTACTATTCATCATGTGTCCGGGCGGAGAGGAAAAAGGGGAGAAACTGCTTGGTTATGTATGTACATCCTCATTTCTCATTCTCTCACATCCATATAAATAAATCCATTTCAAAAGATTATTATATTAGCCAGTAGAGAATGTTGTCTTTGCTCTCTCAACCTGTAAAGAACAAAATCTTGCACATGAGAAGTTAGCACTACCGGCTTTTCCGTCTATAATCTATGGATTTTTCATCTTGTGCGGGCTTTTTATATGTATTTTCAATCTTTGAAATTCTTTTCTTACTTACCATGAATCTCTAGTCATGCACGCATAGATACATATAAACCGTAACACTTTTTTTGCCGGCGACGCCAACCAACTCTGAAGGGGAAAGCGGAAGGAAAGTTTTTAATGGACTTTCGGTTTTTCTTTCGAACGTTCTCCTTTTTCTTTCTTTTTTCACTCCTACTCATGCATACATGCATGGAGTATTGTGGAGTGAAAGGTGTTTCGGAGAAAGTCATGAAAAAGAAAACGACAGTTTAGTCCA
>JAHZNA010001801.1:0-16247 GCA_027743935.1 Sinodicranocentrus sp. ZH6
GCTCAACTTAGTCTTACCAGATTTATTAGTAGGCATATTCTTGTGTTTTTCTTTATTTATCTTAACAATACTATATAATACTACTCTTACAATTAGAATAGCATAAACAATACAAATTTTTGTCAATTAACATACGCCATAGTAGCGAGATTTGCTAAATAAATTCTTTTGATCTAAAATCTAAAAGCTGTTCCATGATTCTCTCATCATTTATCGAAGCTAATCGTGAAAAAGGTGATGACGACAATGGTCAGCTAAAAATACATTGATCAATCCACTAACGTAAGTATTTTCAATTTCGACGTGTAATGAAAATCATTTTATCATCAATCATCAGAATCATCAGCAATCTTACCTGCGCCAAAAAACTGTAATTTATCCGATAAAAACCATCCAATCCAATACCAATCCTATCTGAAGAGTCCAGTTCCTTTAACAGAGTTTGCCAATTTTCATCCCCATTCCAAGATGTACACTCCAAAGCCCATATTTTGAAGGAGCTTATCTACTGAATCGAAGGAATCATAAAGTTTCCATTTTTACATTTTACATTAATTATTAATTGCACTAACCTTCCTTGTCACTTCCGCGAATAAAATAAGGGCGACTGTGATATGCACAGTAACTGTAAGCATTTGAATTATGCTAATTCCATTGTTTGAGTTGAATGCCTCCTTCAGCCCAAACGAGATGTACAGGATACCATCACAAATCCATAAAATGACATACATTCCCCAGAGAGAGTTAACCTTATCGGATATATACTTAAGATCTTTATACGTCTCAAGGAGTACCCCCAAATGATTCTTTGCTTTCTCAGAATTTCCCCAAGATTTCACGTTTTCAGCTATCCTTTCAAAATTTGAAGTCGCAATCCAAAAAGTAATTGGAAGTGGTCCGTACAGAATCACGTCTGTATTGAATATGATGAGTTGGAAGCTTCCCCAAATCCAATTGTATACGACGCGGAGACAATTAGTAAGAAGATATGAGTCCACCCGAATACACTGTAATATTCCTGAAAATATCTCTTCGTAACAATTAATAAGAAGATACGAGTCCACCCGAATACACTGTAATATTCCTGAAAATATCTCTTCGTTTTCGGTATCTTCTAAAATTCCTGTACTAGCTAAAATTGCCATCACCCCTGCATGCACATAAGTGCAAGCCAAATACAATAAAGATACGATAAATCGACTGTGATAAAAGTATTTGCTTAATTTTCCACGAATCTTAAGGTTGCTTTTGGTTATACGTTCTAACAATGCTTGAATCTCTTTCGACCTTCTTGAAGCCGTCATAAGAAATGTGGTTATACGAAAAAAGTAAATGAGCCGATTCAACAAGAAGAAATATCCACCCGGATAATATTTCCCGGAAATAGAAAAAATACGCAGGGCTTGCAAGGATTGTAATCCATGTCGAATCAAAGTTCCAAACCATACAACAAAACAGCAGATGTTCTAAATATTCATAGAAAAAATTCCTTTTATGCGTAAGTAAATAAATGTGTACATTACTGAAAAATTGAATATGAGAAGGAGGTCAGCAGGGTCATGCAGTTTTTAAAAATTAGGGTATTGCATACCTGAAATTTGGAACGTTTCCTTTGCTCATTTACAATGATCGGCTTATCCATGGGTTTGAACGGGATGACAAATGTGTAGTATGATATGAGTAAATGGAAACAGAGTAAGTTGCAAGATCTCATATTATAATTCGAGCAGTTTTTTGCTTCTCTATCAGCAAGAAATTTTCCAGTGGATGCTTTTTGAACTGAAAATAATGGCAATGCAATGGCTTCATTTCCTCTGTATTTTATTTCATGCAAGCTCACAAATATATTTTATCCAGGTTTGGCAAGGATGTACTTTTCCTCCAGTGTATTATAATGTATACTCGACTCCGCAAACGTTCTAGAACGACGTTTCCATGATACTGGTTTCATTTCAGTTTACTATAGGTTTCAAATTGATGACAGCATAATGAGCACATCAATTTCCTGTTGACTGCGTTTTGCTTATTTAGTGGGTGGTCTGTGTCCAATGTTGACATTAAGATTAAGTAAGTGCAGGCTTGGTCGTATTCAAAAGTATAATTTATGTAATTTTGACTCGATTCTTTCTTATGTTTTTTAACGTTGAATTTTATCGACAGCTTCTATTCTTTTGTTGGCCATAACAGCAATATATTTCATCCTTGCAATATATCGAAACTAATGGTGACAAGTGACGACAACAATGGCAAGGTAAAAAGAATAATTTTTTTTAACTCACTCAATTCATGCTGTAAATATTAATTTTGCTGCAAAATTCCATGTAAATTGCAAATATCAACAAGACTTATTTTTTTATCCTAATTTAAGAAAGAATATACTTTATTTTATAAAATCCATCCAATCCTATCCCAATTCTTTCCGGAAGAAGAGCCCCACGGCGAATAGCCCATCTCCACAAGCACCAGTTCGAATCTCCCTTGATATTTTTGATTTTGTTCGAAGAAACGTAAAAAATTAAGAATGTAAGAATTTAACCTTTTCGGCTTCTTATCTATCCGTTGAATTTAATCTTGAATGATATGCAAATTTCTTATGTTTTTGATAACCATCATATCAATTTTGATTATGAATATTAAGTAATTAAGTATAGGCCAGCCAGTTTCAATGTAAAAAAATTTCTCGGACGGCAGAGAGAGACGAAGTAAGGGTCAAGGGTCCCTTACTCGTATTCGTTTGGTAACATAATATTCCTAATAATAATCATATTTATATTAGCATAACGTTTTTCAATGTAAAGATGCGCATGGTAGTTTCGCTATGACTATTCATCAAATAACACTTAAATTATTGACTTCTTGAATACATTTTGTGTATAAAGTAGTAATACGTATTTTGTTATGACTTTTACAAAATCAACAACATACGAGTTAAGTGATATATGTCGAGTAAGTGCATAGGAGTGAAAGGTCGTATATATGAACTATGCATAGTGTATCAGCATGACAATGACACTATCTCGCTGACATGAATAGTTTGTTTGAAAAATTCCAACAATTATCGAAGTCGGCAACATTATTTTGTCATTTTGATGTTTGTGTTTGATCAAGTTGGGCATTTAGTTTTACGAGAGAACAAAGTGTAGTGGAATAATTGGATGCTTATTAGTTGATTGCTAATTCATAATTTTTGTAATTATTTCCAGAAAAAGCTAAACACTGTGAATTTTTAACCTTGAAGACAAAATGGATCTAGGAAAGTATTTGTTTTCCACGAGAACACATTTAATTTTAAAGTATGTCAATTTTTCATTTTCCATTTTTTTATACTATAATTTTTTGGTTTTGATTTAACTATCTAGTCCAACATTTTTTACAGTGGATTTCACGTCGAGTCTAGACTTCTTACTGAAGAGCGCAAAGCGAAACTAGAGGATTTCAGGGAACTGATGAACACCCAATCAGATATGTTTGGAGACATAGGAAGCGACAAATGGATCGAAGTTTTATTAACCCGGTTGTACGAGCCAACTATTGTGACTTGGGATGATGTTATAGACTGGTTGAAGTACCCAGAGTCGCGATCATTTCTCCAGGTTCGGTATAATATACAATTTTGCTAAGTAATCTTATTAATCTCAAAAACAATTCCAACAATCTATTAACTTCACCTTTAACCTCATTATTTCATTATTCTCAGGACTTTACCCCCACATCTCCATCAATTCCTAAACCAACTGAAGATGTTTTGGAACCCTTGCTACCAGAAAATGCAAGCAGGTAATTATTTATGGCAAAACGAAAAAGACTGATATTGAATTTCCAGAAGATCATTTAAATAGATTATTTTATTTCAGACACGAGAAAGACATGGATTTGGAAGTTGGTTCAGAAATGCCTCCGGAGAAACTGGAACAATCAGGTGAAGAGTACACCCTATCTGATATTTCATTGGACCTGGACGAGACTGCAGTTGATGATATCCAGCAGAAAACGATTAATTTAGAAATGAAACTTGCATCTAAAGCTTCATCCCATTGTCCACAAAATAAGCCTGATGTTGTGTTATCTGAGAATTCAACTGTTAACCTTCAAATAACCTCTCAAGATCCTTCCGGTAGGTTGGCTTTCACTATGCCTTATTCTTCTGGAGTTTTATATCCTGAAGTTGGACTAAACCCACCTGCACTACTGTCTACACCACACCACATCCTCAAGTTGGACTAAACCAACCTGCACTTCTGGCTGCACTTCTGGCTACACCACCACCACCCAACCACCCACCTCCTCCAGTAACAACCAACCAAACTGGAAACGCCTCTGGAAATGGGATCTTCATCCGACCTTGCTTTTCCTGCTATTTGCAGTCCGAAACATTGCGACAACTTCAAGGAATTTTATTCCACGTTGATCAGCATCTTGCATCTCTTAATCAATTTCAGAATCCAGTGTTTGTACCAATCTACAATTATTTTCAACAGTTGGGACTCTCTGTTAGGACTCATGCTTACATCTTAGAGGTGAAACTTTCTTCTTGCCCCAGTTGCAATGCTCAACCGCATAAGTAAGTATTATGCGAAATTAAACTATAATTCCCAATTATGTACTTAACTATTGATTAGGGTAAATGAGTTATATAGTAATGTAAATAGAATAGTTAGTAAACTTGATCCGATGTATTAACATATTACTATAAATACTATAATAGCTATCAGTTTTATGTTGTATTGGTGGTAAGTGGTATGAAAATACGTATTTCTCGCTGTATAAGTATTCGAAAAAATTGTCTTTGTAAATTGTTAAAATTTTATGCACAAGTAGTTTAACTAATAAATGTTAATAATACAAGCCCTATGTATGAATTATTTAGATAAACATTTGCCCTCAAAAGTGTCGTGTAAGGAAAAAAGATTAAAATGTATGAAATATGAAAAAGGCACAATTTGCAGGCGTAGATGCATACTTCAGGTTGACATATACGAGACGAAGTTATATGAATTGTTATAAGATCCGAGCAGTTTTACATAAAGCTAAAGAATTCAAACGGAAAGCTTTTAAACCTGAGCTCAGATCAGAACTCAGTTTTGTTGCTATCTTCAAAAGAAGGCAAATTTTTTCAAATACAAGTGTACCTTGTATGTTATCAGTATTATTCTTCTGCATTTATGAATTGCAAAGAGAGGAAGGAGTGACAGTAAGTGTAAGTGCGTGAGCGAAGTGACGCATTGGGGTGACAGTGATGAGGAGAATGAAAAAATCAATAACTGTAGCACGGAGAAGCTGCGAGATAGAAGAAGTATTGCATGGGAAATGGAAGGACACTTGTGGCAGTGGAAGTAGTCAGAAGATGATGGATCTCTGTTTTTGGAGTGAAAAAGGAGAGAAGACTGGAGATGAGAATTCAACATTACGTGATGCAGAATACACGCTCACGACACGACTATACAGTACAAATTATGATACACTTCCTTGAGCTTCAGTTGTTCTCCGTCTCGGTCAACAAGTAGTCTGACCAAATCGATTACTTTTCTATTTTTGATTAATTCAGTAGTTTATGTTTATAATTATTTTTTCACAATTCTAAAACAAATCTCTGCAGCAAAACAAGTTTTGTAGAAGTTCATTTGAATGAAACATAAACAATTATGGATAAGGAAATAGCGGATGAGGAAAAATCGAAAAAGAAATTAAAACCAGAGGACGACAGCACAGATGAAGACTCGTCAAATACATATGAGGACAGTAGAACCTCTTCAAATGCCGGTAAGAATCTGAACATGGAATTCTGCAATCCTCTTTTAATCCAGTGGTAAATTAATACTGACAAAATTCTTTGGGAAATTTTCTTATATTGAGGTAAGCAGTATGTTAATTAATTATTAAGACGATGTTTCTGTATTATACGACTTATCCTGATGAAGATACGAAAGCATGCTGTTTTTCTTTTTACTGTAGGAACTGAGCTTGGAATTTGGGGATGAAAAGGAAGAAGTGAATTATGGAGCTTGGACATTATGGACATTTTTAAATTGTTAGTGGAGCATTTCAAATTCAATGATTCAAAGCAAGATAAAAACGGAGAAAATATTTTTTTGTAGAAATCTTTTTGATGCATCAATATTTCCGTTGTATATTTCAAACTATTTAAAGGAAGTTGGATTTCCGCTAGAAACTCTGAAGCTTGACATTGGCCATAGCTCTCCGGATGACGTGATGGAAGTTATTTTATCTGCCATCTCAAAAACAATTCGACGCCTTGAATTATACCAAGGACCTATGGGTACTATTTCCATGGTTGGCTTTCCATACAACATTCACGTGGGTTCTCTTCAAAATTTAGAATTGGCTGGGAACATCATTAACGATCTGGGCGTGCTCCGGTACACTCCAAACCTACGACGGTTACATATTTTGTGTTCGCACGACGAATTCAAAAAAGTTTTTAGACCCGTCCGTAAAGAATCATTAGAGGACGAGGTAAACGTTATTGATAAAGCTCTGGAACTCCCTGGAATGGACAAAGTGAACCTGACCAGTCTTGAAGACTTCCGGTATTACTATCCAATCCAGGATGCAAAGCATTTGAAAGTGCTCGGGAAAACTAATGCCAAATTTGGAAACTCTTCATATATTTAGTTGAACATTTACGGGACTTTTACCTAATTTGTAAACAGTGGAGAGCTACCTTAAAAGAGTTACACTTGTTTACGGAAGAAAAAATCAGTCATAAAATCCTCACTAAACTTTTAGCTGGAGATGGGGATCCCAATCAGGCGGAGGCAGGTGCTACTGAGCAGAGTTCAAGCAGCGCAGGTTATCAATGATATAATCTACTGTTTGACATTCGCTTCCGTTCGGATTTTCCTTATTAGGTTGTTTGCTTGTTTTCAGGAATGGAAGATCGTACCTGCATATAGCATGGAAAGAGCAAAAATATACTTTAAACATACACCGTGTCGGTTGGACTATGCAACAAAGAGGGAGAGTTTTGCCGAAATTTCGGATTTTACAAATCATGACAACTATTTTTTAACCAGTCAAATGTTTCGTGTGGCAACATTTTTGACAAATATTAAGTCATACGTACTCCGTACGCATTTTAATTAAACAGGGTAAATTGAACACTATCTTTAATTCCTTCACATGAAGGTACATTTTATTTGAGAGTGAGCAATCAGAACTTTTAATTATTTTTTCCTCGATTCTATAATAAATTATCAAGATCTACTGGGTGACCTTTTCCATTCTCATTGAACTGATTTTTACATGACTTCATTTGATACCTATAAGTGGAGCATGTCAAGTAGCCTACTAGTGACTCCAGCACAAAGTCCATCGAACTCTTATGACACGTACTACTGCCTACCTACCTACCTTTCAAACAATACATAGCAGAGAGCGGAGGGAAGTGGGAGTTTGCGTGGGTGACTTTTACAAGGCTGGAGAAAGTATCTCTATTCTCTGCCCTATTCCCTTGAACAACTGGAAACTACGCAGTATGCTTTCACAGTCATCCCTACTCCTTAGTCTTAGCCTCCATCCATTATTCATATTTGTGCCATGCTTATACATATATCATTTTTCATTTCATCTGAGTACAGTCTAAAAGGGGAAGAACTGAATGGCTGGACAATTTTTTAAATGTCAGTTATAAGTTTTTTTTAAAGCTCGACTGGACAAGTTTACATGAGAATAATTTACTAACCTAACTAACCAAAATCGATTAGAACTAGCAACTAACCTGATGGTAAGTAAGTACACCTCAGCCGAATAACGTTTGTTGTGAAATGCCAAGCGTCTATTACGGTTGACGGCTCCGTTATATTAGTTATAAAGGTAAAACTGGTTAAAACGATATTTAGTTACTTCAGTTGACGGACGACCGTACCGTAATTGAAAAGTTTCAAATATATCCTTAACTATATACTGAATGTTTAAATGTCATTAGCTTAAACGCTGAGAAATGGAAAGGAAGGCTCGGAAATCAATCGAGGAAAAATGCACAAAGGAAGCGGCTAGTCCAACGGACCCTGAACCTGCCCCTACTGACGACGCATGTAGCGCTGTGACACCTTCTTCTACAAGTGGCATTAGTCGAGAACATCCACTTGAGAATCCCGCTGTAAGTGCATGTCAATAACAACTGCGAATATTGAATGATGATATTGACTAGTTAAAAATTTGATATTTACAGGTATTATCAGTCTTGTTTGAGCATTGTTCTCTAGATCAGCTTCTGAATGTTCGTTTAGTTAATAAACAATGGCTTGACTTATCACTACCTTGTTGGCGTCAGCGGTCCACGATAATTTTTGAGCATTCTGTGCATTCCAATGGAAACACTTTAACCTTGCTAGAGTTTCTTGGGATTGTTAACACCGCACTAAATACTAAAGGGATGGATGATCCATATCAAATTTTGAAACACCCTTTCAAAAACTATATAATCAAAAACTGGATCTGCCCAACTAATTGGAGGAAGCTAACAGTTTCAAGGTTTTGGGAGTTATGTGGAGGGCATTGGGTGCAAGAGTTATGCTTGGATAAATGTGAATTTAAGGATATATCCACATTTAATATAATTTTGGACAAGACTCCAAATCTAAGGAAGCTGAGCATTCAGCATAGCCTAATCATTTCGAAATCTTCCGATAACTCACAACAATCAGATTATTCTAGTGGGGAGATTGATTCACCGCAACCATCAGTACAAAGGAATATGAAATGCTTCAAAATTTTGAAGTTCGATGATGTCTCTCTTCCTGTGAATTGGACTATGTTTTTCCGTCGCTTTCCCTGCGTAGAGGTATGTGTCAGATAAAAATGAATTGAAAAAATAAATCCTTCCTGTTGAGTGACTAAAACCTGTTGCATAAAAAATATCCGTTTCAGGAACTCGTCTTTGAATTCCGACACATCAATTTGTCCGAAGTAATCGTCCTCATGGAGTTGATACTAGTGTCAGCCAGAGATGTTCGGAAATTGGACAGTAGGAATCTCTGTGTTAAACATTTAGATCTTCTTCACATGTAAATGATGCACTGGTTTCATTTAAAAATCATTAGATTTGTCAATTTATAAGATTTGTCTTTGATTTTGAATTTTAAAACAGACACCCCAAAGCCGTCGACGATTTTCCTATGAAGTTTGCAAACGTTATCGAAAGCGTTGATTTTCCTCTAGAAACTCTCAAACTTGACATTGGCTACCAAACGTCGGTGAATGTGGTGAAAAAAATGTTATCCTCAACTCGCAAAACAATCAAAACATTGGTTTTGTTTTGTGCTCCCTTCAGTCGTCCAATTAGAGGCTTTCCTTTTGGAGTTGTAATGGAATATCTAGAGCATTTAGAGATGTTTGGACCAATAGCTGACAATTTTGGATTTCTAAAATACTGTCCAAAGCTGAAGCAGCTTCACATTCTTCGGAAAGGATATGAAGAGAAGATTATTCCATGGGAAATGAAAGGGAAGATTGTTAGGAATCAAAATCACAACATTATAGAGAACACCCTGTTGAAACCTGGAATGAGGGCATTGAAGATTGAATGTCTTCACGAGCTTCGCCTTGATATCCCTATAGTGGAAACGGGAACCTTGTTAATGTTTGCCATGAGGGATTGGATGCCCAATTTGAATATTTTACATATTCACATCTTGTCAGCAGGATTTCATTTCATATGCCACTTATGGAAAAGCACATTGAGAGAATTATGTGTTTTTACTGATGCTGAAATAAGTGGAAACATTATTGCTGGATGTTCTGATGGAAGACTTGGTGCGAAATTTTCTTGGAACACTACAGCACATATTTCGAGTTTGCAAGGTACCTTGAAAAAATCCTGCAGATGTCTTCAAAGATAAATGCTAATCATGGATTTAATTCGATTTTGTGACGTTACAGAACTTGAAACGCTGGAAATCCGAATCTGGGAATATGACAAAGACAATTGTTCACATAAGATTCCCGATATCACGGTTAAATCTATTCTCCACGGACTGATGTGTTTGCCAAAGTTACGCTCTCTAAAAATGGACGTATCCGAAGTGAGATATGTATTTAATGTTTTATAAAACTGCTCTTGTTTTAATGTTATTAATTTGGTGGAGGTTAACCTTGTATATTTATATTTATATCAATTGTAGGACACACCATCTAGTCATACTCCATTAACTGAGAAAGGCATCAAAGTAGAGACTACACTGTTGAAAAGTTGCATTTGCGGAGAAAACAAGATAAACCAGACGGAAGGAGATGATTAATTCATAAAAAAATTGAAACCTCTGGTACAAGTCGATTTTATCATGGGAACTCATGATGTAATATTATTTTTAAATGTATATTCCAGTCAAATGTTTGTAGATAATCATCCTTCCGAAAAGTTATTTTCATTTGTCCAGATCCAGATAAACATGATGTACAGCTTTCATTGAGAGCTTTATGGTTACGTTAGGTTACTTACGTAATATTTTATAACCTTAACAAACAATGTAATGGTACTCGTCCAAACTACATTCATGTAGCTAGAAGTTGTTGTAAGACTGACTTCTTGTAAATTTTCGTTACCTGATCGAACTGAGATTTTAAATATTAAACTTATGCCAAAAAGGGAAGAATGATTACCAGTACAGGGTTGTTGTATTCATAAGTGTTCGATCATCTATAACTTTTTATTTAGCTAACCTGATTCTCTAAACCATTATATTATAATTAATACTCTCAGCTTTCTTAGACCTTGATGCCAAATTTTCCATTTCTGTAAATAGTTATGTATTGTAGAATGGTGGTAAGCTTTGTTTAAGGTAGTTAGTGATTTCTTGAAAACTATTAGTGTACAATTATATATAATTTTTTAGCTCATACTTTATTTCACATTTTTTAAATCTTTAAAGTCAGTCACCCCCGTATAAATGTTTTTACAATTTGGTCAGTTGTATACGTAGAATAATATAGTATACTTATACAAGCTAGAATTGAAGATTCAATACTTTAGATAGGAACAAATCTGTAACGGCAAAAAATGCGTTGCCGTAAATCGTAAATCAGCAGTGAACTCGAATCGCATAGATCAACATCAATTTTTCTATGCAATTAACGATCGGGACGCTGTCAATAAACTAGCGTGGTCACTCTTTTTTAACGAGTCTTCACCACTGTGGCTGTATAGACATTAGCGTACATTAATTTTTTGAAAAAATATGGAATAATCACCGAAAATTCTGTAATTAAAGATTATAATATAATATAACTATGAATTGAGAAGTAATATAAGTTGTTTAAACAATATACCACAACAGCTATAAAAATTGGAATTAAACGAAATGATTGTAATAATTAGTAACTGAAAAATTACTTTTGGACTACAGTACAGACAATGTCGTATTTTTGTGACTCAAAGGGATAAGATAAGTCACTACATACGATACCCAGAAAGTGGAAACATTATAGTTTGTAGTTAATATCGCTTGTATGAATCACTCCTGGAAAGGAAAGCCCAATAAAATAATTTTGGATCCGTAAATGTAGTTTATTCGTAAGATTAAATGGCAAGTATGTTAATAAAAAGTAAAAAGGCATACAAATCCTAAGTACACATGTTAAGTAATACTGACATGAAAAATCTCCATGATCCATTTCACTTCTACGCTTTTTGTTAAAGTTAATTAAAACTTTAAATTAGCATTTATTGAATTTTCGTAAAATATGTTACAAAATTTTGAACCGTGGAGGGGAGTAATTTTTGTTAAGGTATTTAAGAAAATGCATGCATATTGTACAACTGTGAACCGTGGAATAATTATTGTTCGTCAATTAACTGTCAGTACAAAACTAGAAATGGCAAGTCGTAGTAATTGAAATTCAATTTTCCTATATTAATAATTGGAATAAATGTGGTGTCAAAAACTGAATTTAATTTATTTATACTATTTACTTTATATTATTTCTAAATGAGAACATGAATTAGTTCAAGGTATAGAGATACACATAAAATTAATCATTTTCTATGCGTTTCATACTTCTTCCCTCTACCTCCAATCCGATTTTCCTTACCTAACCCTCAACAACTTTACGCTGTCTTGATATACCTCAATACGACAAGGCACCGAGGGGAAAAAAGCACAAGCATCATTCTCCAAAGCCAAAAAGGTCAGTCATTACGAAGCACAAGTCAGTTATATCAATGGCATCAGCATCAGCCTATACACCGTACCATATAACAGAGAGAATGTCATAATATCTCAAGGTTGCACAATACACAATAAAAATATGAGAAACCCATCTCCCATCTAAATGGGGATAAATTTTGCAGGAGTGTCTTCCCCTGTTCTGAATGAAAGGCTAAGATGGGAATATCACTCGAGGAAAAAGTGATCCCCTTGTCTCCCCTCAAAAACATTTTGCATCGTAACAACAGCTCAATATTGTACATCATGCAAATGAGAAAAAATGATAAGAATCGACAAGTCCCAGCCAAAAATGACTTGCAAGCAACGGAAGGGGAATATTATGTAAACCCAATTTGATACGGAGTGGTGGCGTGAGTGATAACAATGGTGAAGACAACAGTGACATTCATATAGTATGAGTAGATAGTAGATCGATCGTAAATTGCATGACATGACGTGTACTTCTCGGAATGTACATATGCCCAGCACTTCCTTATGGAAAATAGTTCAAAGCTTTCGACTTGTGTTTTATATACTTTAAGAGACGAGGAATCCGAATCTTTAATTAGTTTTTCCGACGGCATTACCTTTTTCAACGCTACAAGTGATTGAATCTAGAACGGCTACTTATTCTGAATGCTTTATACTTTCGACCTGGATTTTTGCAATTAAAAACATATTTAGGGCTCTTTTTGTTTATTTTTAAAATGTACATCTCCTTTTATTTCCACGCTAGGTGAAAGATAACTTTTTAGCAATCGTAGTGAAAACCTAAGTAGAGATATTTTGTATTGGCTCGTTTCAACTATGTGACTGTTTTTACGAAAGTACTCGTACATATGCAGGTTTGTAGAGGAAATAAGATTTGTTCTTCAAGCTTTCCTGAGTTTCCTTTCTCCATCTGAGATTTTTGCAAAGGGGCTAAACTAATGCTATTAAACAAGGAAAGATGCTCTTTGTTCATAAATGGTTAGTTTGTTAGGGAAAGTGACTCAAGATGAAATCGATTTTATTTCTTTACTTGGAAACATCCCCATTAGCGACAATGACTAGGCCACGGCCATCCTTAAACAATTCTATTGAATACTTAATATAGTGAGTGTAAACATGATTCGTATGAGTTTGCAAGTCTTGCTATTTAATTAGCGAATTTAAGACGCGAGTGTTCATAAGATAAAATATTTTCTAAAAATTAACATTTGCCAGCATTAGTTGCTCGGTTGCTCCCTCAACTTACTGAAAACAACAAAAAAAGAAGATGCATACCTGGTTAGCACTATAGCTTAAATTTACCAGGAACAAAATTGTAATTAGATTCAAGAAATGTTTTTGAAGTATAAGTCATTGCTCGGGTTTTGAGTATGTATATTACCTCTAAAAGTAAAAATTGATTTTTAATTTTAAAAATAAAATTACAGTAAAAATCCTTTATTTCATGATTTTTTAAGGAAAAATTTAGCATCAATAAATGATTTTGCATTTAATTAAGGATTTTGAGCATACGTAGACACGTTTCAACTAGATTACGCTTCTTAACGGAGATGTGGAAACATTCTATCTTGAAGTTCGGGAAAAAATTTGAAAGTCAGCAGCTAAATTTCATCACGTGATACCTACGTACCATGTTCTATTTCAATAAGTATTGAAGTAATAAGAAGTCAACTCAAGGTTATTGCCATTTGAATTCCCCATTTTCTTCGTCAGTCACTTTTGCTTTTAAAATATTTTCTTGGAGTAAAATTCAAGCTGAATTTTATAATATTGTTGTCATAAAGTGCTCCACACAAATTCAATTTGTTTACAAGCTTCCATCAAATTTTCTCATTTCAACTCAACTTTCTCTTCCTCCTTCTTTCACCAAGAAGCTCTTGCCCGTGCTTTTGGAGGAAGCTACTCTACCCCAGCTATTTGCGTCGATTGTTATTCTGCACCTGCTCTGCTCCAGCTATGCCTGCTTCAGCTCCTGTTGTCTCTTTTGCCCCAGTTTTAGTTCCACTTGTAGAGCTAGTCACTTTGATGTTCTCAGTTTTCATATTTACGTCGCTGTAGGTAAAGATTGAATTAGCAATTAATTAGTTTTGATTTTCCCAGAGTCCCTGACATCCAGTTGGTGAGTACAGAATTACAGAATTATGATGATGCGTGAGAAAAATGTCATGTGTATAAATTCTGAGTTGAGGAAAATGTCCCCTAATTTTGAATCCAAACTCGCTTTTACCCTGAAATGCTCCTTGTTTTGTTAATTTGATGCTCCAAGTTAATTTATTGACCGTAAGCAATAATGAGGATCATGAAACATATTTAATGGTTTTATAAACACATTTTAATCAAAGAGATAGAATTGAAAGACCTTCTAAATGAGGAAAGATTACATAAAGTTTGTTTCTTTAATGGATACACGATACACTTATGCATTTAAAAATTCTCCGGATCCCAGAAGCCTTCCCTGTGCAGCATGAAGTTCAGCACGTTAGTCATCAGTAATATAGTCACCACTCTGCTGAATGTCGTAAAGAAAATGAGACGCCCAGTTTGACCTTGATTTCCATCTTTGTGTCCAATTTTTTCAGGATTTAAAAAAAAATCCAATTAGAAATGAAATGAGAACATTTTAAAAGTTTAAAAAAAAAATTACCTTCTGATTTCGAATAATCCAAGGGTTTCACCAAAGATACATTTTGCACTAGAAGTTTACTCATTTTTTTGAGATGGTCAACTTCCGTGAAAATGTCGACTGTGGATGGAAATCTATTCAGGTCACAAATCGGGATGCAACTTGCTTTCAAGCGGAATTCTTCCTGAGGGCTGATTACTATTAGAATGGAAGCAATAAAATCTACTCCTTCATGATACCGTGTGATTGCAGCCATTTCTATTCGGTTGGGGTGCTCTCCATTCTGAAATTTTTGCATGTTTGAGTATTTTTTAGAAAGAGATTACTTGACAGCTTAAAATTTTATTTTTACCTTAAAGCCCGAGTTCATTGCAAAGCTTATCGGATATGGAGCCCGACAATAGAGAATGAATACCCTTATCTCTGGAAACTTGCTCCGAACACTGGACTCTGTGGCGAGAAGAGCTTTATCTACTGGATTTTCCGATCGAAGCCATAACCAGGGGAAAATATCTCGAGAAGTTTTGTTGACTCCAGAACAAGCAGTCATTGAGGGGATATCTTGTCCCTCTTTGAATGTTATCAAAGTTACGAACAAGCAAAGCAAAAATCCGATGAGGTGCATTGTAAATTTGAAAAATCTTGATCTATCCCGTCTTCACTTCACTTTTGATTTGCAATGCGAGGAAAACTCGATGTCGGATTTTCACAAAAGGGACGTCATATCGCCCGGATTTCTTACAGAAAACTAATAATGAGCTTATGAGGACACTCGAAGAAGAAGCTGGAGAAGAGAAAACGTGTTTTTCTCACTTTAGTAAGAAGAGTGGGAGTTGTATTCCATTTCCGTTTTTGCCGGATATTGTACTTTTAGATGGAAGTAAGCTCCTCTGAAAATATGCGTCTTTGCAAAATTGAAAATCTGAGCTATTTTGGTCTAAATTAGTTTTTAATGTTACGAAATTCTAGCTCATGAAATACGTTTTATTGCTGACTTTTGAATTATGAATAATAGAAGTAAAGGAAAGTTTTCTGCCATTTAGATTTTTAATAAGCTTTCTTACATCTGGTTGGCAATTCGTACTTATTCATCTCATTGGAAATCATCAGCTCTGGAGAAACTAATAAAACATTATAAAGTTTACCTTGTCATCTCTTTCCTCCCGTTTGAAGAAAGGATGTCTTTTATTATACAATATTCCGTTGCTTTTTAAAGGCTGCTTTAGCAAAGCCTTTATTAGATTGCTGCTGAAATCAAAACTGCGCCTGTAATCGGAATCGTTATGCGTGACAAGGCTTCAAAGTCTTTACTAAAGGCTGTTTTAGTTGTTAAAGGCTGCTTTAGCTAAGCCGTTGAAGGCCCTGACCAAGGTCCTGAGCTTCAAAAGTTAACAAATATCGTGTAATACATCATTTTTCAGCATTTTTAAGGAGAATAAAGTTGAAGGCCCTGACTAAGGTCCTGAATT
>JAHZNA010001802.1:0-13620 GCA_027743935.1 Sinodicranocentrus sp. ZH6
ATATATATATATATATATGTACTCTCATTTTGAGTGTAATTTCAGGATAATCTCTATCTCTTCTCTCAAAAGATTTCTTAATGAGCTGTCTCGTAATTATGTTGAAAGTTTATGGTCAGAGAGGGGATCATTGTGAAATGAGAAAATGAGATGATACAGAGAGACAAAATTAATGTATGAAAAGATCACATCTATACGATCTACCTAGTCTACGTTTCGTCTACCTTAACATGAGTTATATGAGAATAACTGCGGCAAACATAGTTGCTCTGAACAGTTTCAGCTTTTAACTGCAATTAAATATTTTATAGTAGATTTTATTATCGACAAAGGAATGAAAATTATATAGAGCTGCACACTACAAAGTTATCTTGAGAATTTTAAAAAAGAAAGAGAATAACATTATTATTTTTTCGATGAATCACTTTATTTTTTCAGAGTGTGCCATATCATGTTAAGCTGTTGCGAGCCAATAAGACAAGATGACAACGCACACTGCACCTCTGCAACTTAAGTGCCATCTTATTTGCTCAGTGAAATAAATAAAATGAGACCAAAAATAGGAGTCAGTGTCCTCTTCCTATATATCTTACAATTTGTGTGCTATGCCGTCATCAGAAGAAAAAAACCAAGTTTTCACAGTACGAAAAATTTCTCCTTGAGAAAAAAAAGACTTTTTCCCCTTTTTATGACTTGATACAAGTAACAAGACAGAGAGAAGTTGAGAACTCTTCTTGTGTGTTTATTTGAGAGGATTTTTACAACCGACAGAAAACTTCTTTCGTGTACAAAAACTACAGCTTCTTCTTTTTGTCATTTCTCTCTCTTTTTACATCTCTTCGTCATATTTTTTTCCATCGTGTTTGTCAAATAGAAAGAGTTTTTCCAATGGAAAAGCTTATGTGTTCTGCTCTCTCTTAAGTGCACACACGAGCCTTTTGTTTTTACTTTTTTTTATAGCGATGGCATGCAAGACTCCTTTACTCCCTTTTTTGCAGCGTCGTCGGCATCATCATCGTATGGAGAGTATCACATACCACGGCCCACTTTTTCTCTCCTAATACAAACACATCATATATGACTGTGTATACACAAAGGAGATAAAAGCCTTCTCCACAAAACGCTTTTTTCTCCAGTTTTCTTGGCAGGGGAAAAAGTGCTTTTTCTGCACGAATGAAAACAAAGAGGGAAATGAATGGTTGTGTTGTGTAGCGTGTGTGTGCGCTCTCTGGACATGGCATTCCAGAGCTCTGACAGAATATTTTGGATGAGGAGAAAGAAGGAACAAAGTCGGTTTTTGAAGATTTTTTTTCATGTATTAAATTGGATGTTTAAAAAATGTTACTGATCATGAAATGAGACAGCACGATATTTCTGGATTTGGTGGATTTTTCACTTTGAGAAGACTAAATTGAGCATTACATTTCATACAGATTATATTTCCATTTTTCCGTATAATTTGAATATATATATGGATTACATTGCACCATCTGGGAGTGAGGAAAGGCATGAAAATAATTGGAGCATGTTTTAAAGGAGTGCATTATGCAGAAAATAGAGTAGACGTCCGTGACTTTCTTTAACGATAATTATCAGCAAGCAGGCAGATGCTAGTTCGATGGGAGGGATGCACTAATAGTAAAACTTAAAAAATAAATTTAGCCTATTATCCCTGCTAAACTTCTCTGGACCGAAACGTGTCGATCCCACACGGTCTGTTATGTGTGTGTCCTCATTTTATGAACTTGTTGTTGCCATCCTCTCTCAAAAAAAATTCTTCATCCAGTATCCAGATTAGGCATAGGCTTAAGAGTGGACACTTGAAAGTATTACTTTTCAACAATCCAACCAAGTTAAACGGTAATGTTGTGTGATGCACTTGATGTCAGAGTATTTTGCAGTTTTCAGCCTTTGTCTCCACTCGAAAATTGTAATAACAATTAATTCAAGGGTAGAAGTGAATGGTGCCACCACTGGAGGAAAACATGAGAGTAAAAGTATAAAATGCAATTTGATCAAGCAAGACAAAATATCGTGGTTCACGTACAACAACACACACGTAAAATTCCATTTTGGAAAAAGGAGATTAGGTCAGTGGTCCTTTATAGCTTTTTCCATTTTCAAAGAAAATCCTGCTTAGTGACACGTACGAATGTACCCAAAAAATCCACTCTAGCCGTATGGAGAATGAAAATTAGGAAATTGAGTCATCTTCCTTAATAGCATAGCTCTCTCTATTTCAAAATGGGTTGGTGAGCGAACATACACAAGGAGTGTTGCAACATATAATAAGACTGTAGATGGGGATGGTCATTGAGTGAAATTGGAATTATGGCGCACAAATTCAATTCTCGTTGAATTGACAGAGTTGCATTTTGGAATTGAAATGGGAAATTGAAATCCATGTTGACTTCCCTGATGGGGTATAGAAAAATTAAATTATTGTCAATTTAAATTGAAAAACGTGAGATATAGAAATTGGACTATTTGGATATTTATCACGTCATTTATGTATTTGGCTAAATAATGGAATACATTAGTTGTAGTAGATTTAGTTGATAAGTTGTTTTCGAAAGGATGCAAACGTAGTGTCTAGAGATGAGGTCAAGATTTGAAGTTGTCTTTCAAAACAAAGTCATTAGTTAGTAGCAAAGCAGTCATAACTATAACAGTAATATTAATTTGCATAAGAAATGATGGATTTTGCAATTTGTAGTGTTTTGGTGGCTGCATGTAGTAGTTAAAAGCAGACCAGTAGACAATGTCAAGGCTATCCGTCAAGTACTGAAGAGAGGTAAATGTTTATTATTATTACTATTATTAGGTTATTGCTGACTTTAGTTAAATGCATGCACTTTACTAAAATGCTTGTAAAAGATGAGCAAAGATAATGCACTCAAGATGAGAGGGAAGTATGGGTGTCTGTTGAGAGGAAAAAGAAACGATGAAAAACATGCTCTTTTTTAGCTGACATCTCAATTTAAAAAAATATCTTTTTCTCCGACATTTCATCTTCACTTTCAGCCTTGATCCACTTTAATGATCCAGTTTATCGTCTACTTACCTAAAGAAGTTGAAGTTAGCGTTGGCACATTATTGACAAGTATATGAAAAACGGAGATATAGCGACTTGTGCTGATCTTTTAAAATTGACTCTTTTTAGTCGAATGATGGGTTATGACTGAGGGGGAATGAAGACAGTTAGGATTTTAAAGGATAGGATTAAGCTTACTATCATTTTTATTGACGGTTACTGCAGATTGCAGTGCATTGACAAGTTAGCATCCAGCATTGTCGATTTTATATTATAGTGGTAAGGCATAAGATGGTAAGCAGTGCTGGAGGTAGTGTCTGGTGGCAATAATCAAATAGTCCATTTTTTCCTATGAGCTCCATTTTTGAGCACCCATTTCACTTTTTTACTTTATTGTTATTGTTATATACCCCACACTCTCTTTGGTATAAAGGCTTTCGCTGTTTAGTGCGGTGGGTGGCAAAAGTTTATATCCACTTTACTTTTCAAGTCGATGGCGAAGTTGAGGTGCATTACTTCGTGGTGGATACGGTAGGGTGAAATTGTGAAAATGGCTTAACGGTAAATATATTTCGTGGAATATGGTGTGAAGTGTGAACTATGTGTGATGTGAAACACGGGACAAGAAGGAAACGGAAAATGCAAACGATTTGAATGGAAATTGTAGGATTAGCCCCAAAGTCTAACTCTATTTTTGATACCTAACTCTCAACTATGCAAAACTGCTTATGACTGTTTTCTTCTTATTTTTTTGTTGCAAAAAACTGTAGAATAGGATCATGTTTCGGTTGAGTCAGTCAACACAGATTAGATTTGTTTCGTATAAAATGTTCTCCGAAACGGATAGGAATCCCGTAACGGTATTGATATGCCTAGTTAAACCACTGTCTAACACGAGGTGTGACTTATGACATAATCTGAACTCTTTATACAGGTGGTGAACATAGGAGATATAGTCTACTTTCAAATTCTATATTGCATAAAATTATATAAAGAGTGTAATTCTACACAGTTTTCTTTGCTACGCTTCTGGTTTCTTCAAGCTACTTTCCAAAAAATATATTCCTCGTCACACTCAGAGGTGTGGAAGAATTAGGGCTGTAAGCTAATAAAAAACTGAATGGGAGGAGACCGCTTAAGATAATTCGTAAGATTACATTCTCAACTATTTGTCTCGGGCTTTTACCTACAAGCATACGTGCTTACTTGACTGGTTGACGTAAAGAAATTAGAAGGATGGAGTTAACCAGAATACCAAACTCATACAATAATCATGCATTAGTTCCGTGTTGACACAATTGTAATGGTAAACTGTCCAAACATCTACTGTCTCACTCAATGATAGGTAAATATAAATTCTTGAAGCGTTCCTTTATACCAATTTGTAATGTGTATGTGGTGGAGGAACGTCAAAATGAGCTATAATAAATATGCTACGCCGCACACAAACCACTAAATCAAGGACACTCAAGTTCAAGACTAATGATAAAATACCTTTATTATTCTTTCATCGGTTGCTTCTCATGTGATCACGCCTTCCGTACGTGTGAGCCTACCGCACTATAAAAAATTCTATCTGATCGAGATCGATCCACATGTAATGTTGAATCCCATTAGGTGAATTTGATTGTCACTACTTTAGGTGCTATCTGCAGCCATCTTTGATTATGTTAGGGTTATATGTGGAATAACGTGAGGTGTAATAATGTATACTGTGGATGTGCGCAAATGTGAAAAAAAAACTATAAAATATTCTCATAAACTTAAGCAGTACACATTGTACTCTAGTGTTGCAATAATGAGCTGCTGTAAAACCAAACTTAATATGAGTACAATATGCAGCACAAGCTCTGTAATCACCATTGTCGTGTCACTGTCAAATTTTCATACAAAAACATCCTCTCTCACTTTTTTTACTGCCTAAAAACCTGTGACGCTCAAACGTGCATGGATAATATAAGAATTCTTTTATGTACACAAAAAGGTTGATTTTATTTTTGCAGAAAGTAGATTTTTACAACGCAGGTGTCTATGTTATACCTAATTTTATTGCGGGGACACGCCATGCCTGAAAAGTTCGATTTTTGAAGTTGCTCAAAGGGAAAATAGTTGTTTAAATAGGCATGAAAAAACAGGATGATTTTTGGTGTAATATGGTTTGTGAAATGCCCTTGACTATGTTCACGTTCAGCTTTACATATCTTTTTCACCACTTTTATGATGTAAACACTGCAAGCTTCTGAATTTAAGGAATTGAATGTATTTTTTCAGGTGGCTAGACAATCTACATATTTTTTGTTGGTTACGTTCTGGTTTGCTTGTTTGTAGATCGTCCGTGTAACAGAGGGATTGCTCTTGACGAGATGATAATGCATAATTGCAAACTATTGGGAAATGCAGATTTCTATTTTTTAATACTTTTTGACATCTGCAACTTTTATTTTGAGGAAAAAGTAAAAACTATCTATTCACTTGGTTGGCTTAGAGTCGATTCGTCTCGTAGGATTTTGAAATATGCAAGACTATTTTATTGACCCATCATCAGTATCATTAAACAACCAGCCAGTCATGTCAAAAGCACATTCAAAGAGAATTTTTACAACCGCGCAGTTGGATCTTAGATCTTTCTCAACGCGGGTGGCAACATGCAGAGATGTATTTGAAAAGTATTTTTACAAACGTACAATAAAAAAAGTTTATTGAAACTCTGCAAGCGTGCATCTTTACTTTCATGCACTGCTTACTTCCTTTTCGTTTTTTATTGCTGGCACATTACCTACAGTATTATTCTCGATGCAATTTCTAAAAAAAATATGAAACGATTCCCGTCTCTTCTTTTTTCAAAAGGATAAAATTTCTCACAGTTTATCTTTGTCCTTTTATATTCCATAAGGATGATGACATGCATCTGTGTTGACATTTCGATTTTATCATAAAATCTATCACACACAATAAAAACAGCAGAAGTGGAATGCATAAAATTTGAATGATTCACTATAACTAAATCTCCAACTGGGAAGTAGAAACTCAAGGACTATCTTGTTGGATCAGGTCAAAAACCTGATGAAAGTAGGGAAGTAAAGCACACGCATATTTAAATTGGCAGTCAGGGAGTTTTATTTTATTCCAAAAATTTGCACAGTTGGCATTCTATAATCCTACTCGAGGAAAAGGATTATATTTGCATTTCTAAAAGCAACGCATGCAAATATATTTACATGATGTGGAGTTGCGGTTGCCTGTTTCATTTTTCGTTGTAATAGTCTTAAAGATAACCGCTTTGGTTTCGTGTAATCACGACTTGGTACAATTTATTAAATCATTGCGCACTCCTTGTGCCTTGAAACAAAAAAAACATGGAATAATTATATGGCAGTCAGTCGTTAGGAAAAGTTTCAACTACTGACATTGTGCCAAAAACATTGTCCATTTAGGAGAAGCATAGCAAAAAATGTTGAGCGGCTCAAACGGAAATTAGAAAGATAGGAAGTAACTGTGCTCGTCACGCATACAACTGAAGTTTAGCTGCTCACAAAACATTACAAAGTTATATGACATAATATCATTATGATAAGTTTCTCTATTAAATGACTGCCTGGTGTATATAAGGACTTTAAGAGAAATAAAGCCTGAAGCGAAAACCCCTCTCTCATCTAGCCATGGCTTTTTGCATCCTTACATTCATTCATTATGCATAAAGATGAAATGGATGGAGGAAACTTGTGTGCATAAAAGTGTTTTGAAGCTAATGCACTATATGGGAACTATAGATGGTTGGTTGATAGAAGGAACTTAGCGCAATGTGAGGGAAAATGCATTTTTATTTAAGGATTTTTACGACGCCGAAAATTCAGCTAAAGCTTTGTTGCATTTTCTCACAGCTGAGGAGTGTTTAATGGAGCTTAAGGACAAAAATTGCTAGTTTTCCCTCCCCCATTTTCCCAACTATTTAGATCCACTATTTTACGGCTAGTTTACGGATTTCATTAGCATGATGGCATAATATGGCATGGGATAAGGTAGTTGTTTTTGTGTACCTAAATGTGTGCATGCATAATCCATTAATTCTGACTGAAAATTGTGCACTCTCTGCTCTCCTCTTCTCTCTCACTTTGTCTGAGTGACTGTCTAAAGTCTGAGCAAATTTGGTAGAAAGCAAAGTTTTTAAAAGTGTAGTGTTCCTTGCCGGCCTGTACTCCCTTTTCTTATGCTCATTAGGAATTAATCACGTTTTCCTACAGTGTAACAATATAGTCACTCGCATAAGCGTAGCCTTTTACGAGCCTAATTACTGCCAGCTTCGTAATGATTAGGTTTTCGTAGAGAAACGTGTGCATGTGTGTGAGCAATGCACAGACGGAAACTTTTTTCATACATCTTGAATTTTGGCTTTCGTTTTGTTGTTCCCTGCATATCTCACATAAGGTGATATAAACACACACGCGTGTGCATATATTTTCGACAGGAATTTTTTGGCTGTGGTGGTGCTCTACACATAAACGATAATTGGGAAATAGAATGGAATGAATAAAGGATAAACTTAATCGTGCAAAGTTTGTTGAGTAAAGAAGTGGTGTAGGTTTTGAGCATATATATATATATGTATACGAAACATTCGAATTGCATGATTTACCACAAAGTGCTCAACTTTTGTGGGCGGGGATGGATGCTCGTTAATGTAGTTAACAATGAGTAGGAGGGTGCATTACTTATGCAACTGTTTTATTGAATAGAATAGGATTTTACAGTGGGCATGCCACAGACATCCGGGATATCAAGAGAATATATCAGTTGGCTGTTGTTTAAAAAATGTATGCAAACTTCAAATCTGTGGTTGGTTGCCTTTTAATCGGAAATATTTCGTTTGACGGATGAACAAACAAATTTAATGTGCTAGACGTCCCAACTCCCAACTTTGATGTTTGTTACATGAGTTTAATTTTGAAGATTTTGTATCAAGCCAATGGACAGAGGAGAAGTAGACATTGTATTCAAATTGAAATTGACGTTAGAAGGAAAAAAACTTTTGTTTATATGCATATTAAACTATGGGTGTAGAATATGACATGATACAATGCATTAGATTACCTATATAAGTTATAATGCAAATCTGATGATCAAATAAAAAAATGTTTTGTTGTACAGAATATTATACAAGGTAGTGGGAATCTACAGAGCAGAACAATTTTTGCATAATAAACTTCACGCACTACAGCTATACCATAATGTTTGTTGAGGGTTAGGAATTTATTCGTGTGTACTATATTTTGTGTGCTAAGGTTTTTTTTGAATCTATTCAAATTCAAGAATGATCCCTGATGTTCCATGAGATGAATTTTTAATCCACTGTTGGGACACTAAAAATTCACATTGTAAAACTAACGTATATATAACGCATGGCTACTTTTTTCTGTGCAGATTTAAGTTGGGATAATATTCTTGTCCTTGTTTGGGTTATTTTTGTAGTGGAACTCTGCTACTAGAGAGTAGTACAGTTAGAGTTAAACTAAACGCTACGTCATGAAATGTAAACACACGCACGCATAAAACATTTCAAAGTAGGGAAAAGTGGAGCAGAACAGGAGTCGCAAAAAAGGGATGTTGTTTGTACAAATTCTATAAATGGTCTTCATAAAATCCTAAACCCTTCAATTCCTGAAAATGGCTTTGTTCGTGTGTCAAAAACAGTAGGGCAGCAAGTAGCTCAGTTGTGCATGATGTTTTTTCCGTGAAAAATTGCTACTTTCTCGTTAGTCTAGTTTATTTAGTAGCCGAATAATGGATTACGGTAAAAAAAACAAGATCGTGTTACTCACACTTGTCAGGTTGTAAGTGGGTGGTCACTTTAACAAGCAATTCTATGTGTATCCCATCCATCAGATTTTCACGTGTGACTTTAACTTAAAAAGATACGCCAAAACAAAATGGGTTTTTTCTCTGACATTTTCTTCTTCTCGATGTTGACTGTTGAGAAATCCTAAGGAAAGCAGACATGACATGGCTGACAGTTTGGCCATAAATAATAAATAAAGTTAGAAGTCAGTGTTTTTACAAGTTAACACGTCTAAAGAAAATGAGGTGTGGACCTGCTTCTCACTATACCTGATGTTTTCTCCCTCATCAACATATTTTTTTGAGAAAAATCCACTTTAGAAAAAAAAATGTTTTCTCGCTTGTTTGTACATTTATCACAAAGCTTTCTCGTAAGGAAAAAGTCGTAAGAGTAAACTGCATGTTGCACACCCACCCACCAGTTAAGCTTGCTGGAGTGTGGAGCTTGAGAAAATTGAGAATTTTAGCAAGAATATGTTTAGAAATCCCTGAGCATAATCATTTATCTCTAGCACGTTTTTCTCTCCATGGAAGAGGAGTATATATAGGGATTTCTCTTTATAATAGAGACTTTATAAGTACACAGAATTAATAATAATAAGCATAGTTAGTATTTACTTGAAGACGTGTGTGTATTTACAAGTAAATGTATGGAACATAAGGAGGTACGTGTTTGTCAGTTTTTTTTGTTTACTTTACACTGGGCTCAAGTGTGAGAATGTAATATTTCCTTGTCAGAAAGACTAAAGTAAACAGCAACTTTTACACAGGGAATGTATATCCATAAGGATAATACGGAGAAAGAGGAGGATTCTCACGAAAGCCTTACATAATTTTTTTTCTCGCTTCCTGCACCATATCCGTTTTCTTATAGAAAAGTATATATGTATTAGTGATGCATGGAAGAGAGCTATTACGATTGTGTCGGATTCAGCCACTTAAGTGCTACATATGCACAAGATGAAGCACATCCACCGAGAGAGAGAGTCAGAGTGAATTATGATAAATTGAATTGGGCAAGAGCAATAAGCAAGTCAAGTCATTTAGCATAGCTGGAGATTCTCTCTTGTAGACTTACTCACTTTAATATATACGTGAAGCATTTTAAATGCTAGATATACCTAAAGGGGAAAAACTTTTCTTTAGTGTTTTCTCACGTGTTGCAGTATAAACTCGGGATAGGGATTCTTGAAGAAAAAAAGTTTTTTTATTGCTTAAACCCCTCCTGGAACAAGAGAAGAGAAATATGTTGCATGAGGTGAATATGGATAAAGTGTTTTGAGTAAACTTTTTGTTTTCATTTTCTTGAAGAAAGCTTTGCAATTTCTACATTATCAAGTTTTCTCTCAGATTTCCTACGCATCCTTTTGCCACGGTGAGGATGATGATGATCATGATGATAATAATTTATCAAAGCACCGCATGAACATGATAATATTATTTAAGTAGTTTCCATCTGCTCTTTCCCTCTGGTCTAAGATGGAAAAATATATTTATGTCTCTTCTCCTCCCTCACCGTCGTCCCTTCCTTATCTTGTGTTATTGGTGGAGAAAATGGAAAGATATGGGAAACGGAATGAAGATAAAATGAGAGTTGGTTACATGTGCATTTTATTGTGTAAAGGTGGAATGCGTAGTTGATGATACATAATGGGAATAAATGGGCTACGCTCTTCTACTCCAAATAGCTTCCATGCAAATAAAGTAATCAGTTGAAATGATAAAGTTGTAAGTTTTCATAAATAATGAGGTTTGCTCAACCTCATCAAATATATGAGATAAACTAAATAATATAATATTCTCTCTTGCTTCTCTGATCTATGATGAAACTTATGTTTACAGTTTACCTTAGGATTTGGAAATAATTTGAGAATATCTTCCTGGAATTTTATTCTTCGACGATGGTCTCACGTAGGAAATTCAATTCCTCTTTTATAAGACACGAATTTCGAGTTATACAATCCTGACTGGGTAAACTGTTTGACAAACTTTATCATTCCAATATTGACTCAAGTCATTACAGGGAAGTGATGAGTTTTGTGGATTTTGTTGTGATTGAAGGAAAAAGAAGTTGTATCCTCTGGCTGTGAGTTATAATTTGAAAAATTGAGTTTAGTTTGCTCACCAACTGCCTATACTTATCCTACATTCTTTGTCGAAAAGCCTCGAGGTCATAAGTTCACATTTTAGTGGATGTTCCGCTCCGAGTTGATACATGCGATATCCTCATAAGAGGAGAAATAATAGAGTCTATTTATTGTTCCTGTTGACAAAACTGTATCTAGTCACGTAGCCAGAAACCGGATACTTTTGATATTTTATGTTCTATCCACTCACAACCGATCGCATTCAAATAGTAAATATATCTCACTGGAATAATAGCTATGCATTGAGTTGTGAGTAAACTCACATGATGAAAAGATGAAAGGAAGCAGTGTCATCTCGCTCAGGCAAGTCAGTCAGGCTATTTGCACTTGACTGGGCAAATATTTTATTATCGTAATGTCAATCCTCCTCAAGGATATTACTTTACAAAGTGAAGAGCTTTAAGAGGAGAGCTATGTTTGTTGACTTTTCCCTGCATATGATTGCCTGATTGCACAAGGTAACTCCCTACAATCCTGTTTATATTAGAGTGACTCAACATAATATGTAATTCCCAGTAATTATATTGTTGCAAGACCATTGCCATACCGAGAATATACCATTTTTGTTGTACCACGTGACAGAGCATAAAATCCTTTAGGTCATGGAACAGTAGATATTTTGTGTGCGATTGAAAATCAACTTTCTCCGAATTTTTTTATTCACAAAAATATCTTCACAAATTGTGCTCAATAAACACGATGAGAAAAAAAAATCATAGAAAATAACTTGCGCAATATGCCCACCTTGTTTTCATCTATTTTTCCAACGAGCCTGTCTATCACTCGTCATATCTCAAGATCTTTCACAATATGAGAAGAAAAAAAGAAAAAACCAAACAATAAGAGGTTTCTGGCGAGGAGGATGAAAATTGTTTATATCTTTTTGCAAAGCCTTGTCATCCCATTTCTCCTTGAAATCATTACAACCCATTCCTTTCAATATCTTGTCTTTACCGTTCCAAGTGAGAATATTATATTTTAGGTGTATACTACACAACACAACTCACACGGGGAGGTGAACGGTGAACTTTTTTGAAATGCTTGAGAGGAAACATGTTTTGAAATGAAGCTTCCTCCTCTTCCTACGAAATATAAGGATATACTGTTTCCCAAGAAAAGACAGGCGAAGAGCAAATAAAACCAGTAATAACTGTCCGTACTTTTCTTTCTCGCTGGGACAGTTTTTTTTCCTCTTCTGTATCCTCTTCACATTTCCATAGTACGGATGTTACTTGAGATGAAGATATGAATCTTGGATTTTTTTTATGTACAAGGAAGAATTATGGTTCCAATATTAGAGCAATATATATATCTATCTTAATACAGGCAATTTTTTTTTGTTTTGCGTTATGTATGCGTATGGTGTGGTGTACACATTGGATTTAAAATGCAGACTCTTTGCCACGTTCTTTTTTTCCTGGGAAGAAGCTAAAGCACAAGAGAAAAAAAGGAAGTACATTTGCATTTTTTGTTCATCTTGTTGTGCATTTTTTTATCAAAAGTGCCGTCGTCGTGCCGGGAAGACGTGAGAAGGGATAAGAAGTATTATATGCGTGTCTTTTCTGTTTGCATATGGGAAATAAGAAGTATATATTTTTTGCTCGTACTCTCTTGGAGACATCATCATCTTTCTTTTTTCAAGATTGTCGCATCGTACGGCACGTGCAGGAAGTTGGAAAAGATTTCTCTGCTGGAGATTGTGGTAATATTATAAAGTAGAAGCAGATGTATAGTTTTGCTCATAAACAAGATTCTTTTCCAGTGGTTTCATTGGTCAGAGAATATCTAGGAGTATCAACAAATCCAGATTTATTCGAATCGTAAATGAGCATTAAGCTAATAGTCGTTGACAGACTGATCCATATCGAGAGAAGAGGAAGTTGAAACTGGCAGAAAAAATGGATGGTTAAAGACAGATGCTAATATATTTTTTCTGTGTAAACCATATTGCATAGAGTTATCCTCGATATATGGCGACATACAGACAAGTACCATAGGCAGATTTCCTTTTCCGGTGATTGGGAAAGAGATGACGTGGTGAGATGATGATTTCCAAGAAGACAGAAATTAGCTGATGAATGGCTACCATGAACGTTAGGTAACTGTATAGGAATACTAGGAAAAACAAGTTCATGCTGGATCCTTCCTTATCTCTATCTTCCCCATGAGACCTTCGACTTGGAAAATGTGACATTATCTGTTTTCCAATCGAGCTACATTTTTCCTACCTATGTCTAGGTATGCATATTCCAGTAGGAGAAAAAATGTTTAAAAGTTGTTATTCAGCTTGGAATGGGAGTGAGTGACGCAAATGGTTGAAATCCATTAGTATGTCTTCATCGTTAGCTCTGTTCAAAAATATATGTGCGTGTTCATTAT
Source organism: Sinodicranocentrus sp. ZH6 (assembly GCA_027743935.1). Taxonomy (NCBI): domain Eukaryota; kingdom Metazoa; phylum Arthropoda; class Collembola; order Entomobryomorpha; family Entomobryidae; genus Sinodicranocentrus; species Sinodicranocentrus sp. ZH6. The sequence continues at coordinate 13,393 of JAHZNA010001802.1, forward strand.
CTTGTTTTCAGTCTTTATTCGCACACGCACGCAAGCAAAGTTATGCAAAAGAAAGAGAAGTAGACAGAGAAAAAAAGTTAATTTCGAAAATGGCTCATTACAAATACAGTTGTAGCATCATTCCATTTCCGTTCCGATATCCTAAAAATAATGGAATTGATCTTTGATTAGACAATTTTATGTGAGGGTTGTGCCTGGATTATCAACTTTGTAATTTTTTTGAAGGAG
>JAHZNA010001803.1:0-18419 GCA_027743935.1 Sinodicranocentrus sp. ZH6
TGTACCCTTTGCTAAAATTATCTAGTATCCATCATAAAGTATGAATTAAGTATCCATTTCCAGACCCTCATTTTATCGGTTTCCATCCATGGGATCGTTAAGCAAAGTAAATTGTGAAAAATATCCCAATTATACAAATGGGTATTCAGACTAGTATAGTATAAAGTTTTCCCTGATTCACATTCATTCACAAGGAATGCAATGATATAAATTTACAACAGTTACTACAACTACGTCTACGTCGTCAAACTACACCACACTATGGGGGTTCTTTTTCTATTTTAGGAGAAGGTATGTACATTATATATTTATATGTCAGTCCATATAGCAAGTATATACCTCACTGTGTTGCTGCACAATATTTACCAACCAAAAGACCTTTACTAGTCTAATCTACTTACAGTAGGCTGCAGGTCTCTATATCTATGTTACATACTTTGCGTGGACTGGCCATAAGCACAACACGAGTACTACTATGTGACTGACTGCAGTGGTTGGTGAGGAGTGTAGAACGAGGTCAAAGTGCATCGCGGAGATTAAATTGTGCCTGGCCCAGTCTTTAAATAATTTCCAACTTACAATTAATTGAAAATTTTGTTTACAGATGACCTTTATTAACCCACTGTTAAATATTGCTATCACTGTTGACTATTGTTAAATGACCATCAACTATCGTTTAATCCCTGTTGACTGCTTTTAATCCAACCGTTGACTACTGTTAAATCAAATCCTTAAGCCTTTAAAACCTTCAATGGTGCGGGAAAAGCTAAACTCGGTCCATTTTAAAAACTAAATATTGTTTCCAAATTTCGTCAATACAGTATTTACTCAGTAGATTAAGCTACAACTTAGAGTAGTTAGTTTTAAATATTAATTCACCAGTTTTGAAANCTCAGTAGATTAAGCTACAACTTAGAGTAGTTAGTTTTAAATATTAATTCACCAGTTTTGAAAATGGATCGGCTTTTGTTTTTTCCTGACACTGTCGCGGGTAACCCCTTTGAATGTTGAGTTGACTATTGTTAATTGACCGCTGACTGTTCAAAATAATTTTCCTCGTACTTTAATTGGTTGTTTTATGTGATTATTATTATTAAAGGATTAATTAATTATGAAATATATTTTATCTAAGTAATTGCTTAGTCGGGCATTACTAGTCTATACTAAAACGTTCACATTACGAGTACGCACGCACAAGTCTCTCTGTGCCGTGTTCAGTAGTTCAAGTTGAATGTAGTTGGTGTGGATGGAGTTGTTGTTGTAGTGAAGTGTGGTAGTTGGGTAGGTTTAGGTTCTAGATTTGGTACTGTACATACAAAATATGTATACGTGTGGATGGATAAGGTGGATTGAGGTAAAATTTCGAGTTTAGTACCTCATGGAAGGGATATCCCAATCCCGAACATCCTTGCCTTGTGTCGGCTCACTTGGAATGCAATCATATAATATTTTCCTCTGATCTGACTACTTGAATCTGATCGTCGTCGATCAGTGTTGGCCATGTTCAATATTTACTAACTTTTTTTCAATTCGAACATCGTGGTTGTTGTGTATTGCATTACATTACAAACATAATGTACATTCTAAATATTTTAAGATGAAAGCTCGGTTAGAAACTAATTTCGTTGAATGATTAAACAGTCATTCATTCATGTATATTAACAGTCACCCAACATCTAACCATTTCCTCAATGGTGAAACAAATACGTACCTACCTACCTATACATATAGAAATAGGACGGGCTGACAACGAAAATAGTTGTGTTGACGACGGGCTAGTTATTGTTATTAAATGTTGAATGTATGAAATCTAATTAAAATCCAATGTAATATTTATCGACAATGTCGAGTGTAAGTTGAGTCGTTAGGTAAAAGATTTTTCTCTTCATTATTTTTTGTTCAAAATATTTTTGGTAGTCGCAGTCGTTTAGTTCCGGCTTTTTCAATCTGAAATGCTATGAAAAAGTTGTAAGTGGATGGAAGTCGGAATGTCGAAAGTGCAAGTGCAACTGTAAGTCACATCACTATAGCATTGGAGATGCTAGATGCTGTCTAAAAACAATTAACAATTAATGATGTTAACAATTAATGTGAATTAAGTTTGTGCAGTCGGTATGGGATTCTTGATTATGTTTTTTCCTAACCACATAAAACTGAAAACAATTTTTTGAACTTCTGACAACCACCAGCCAACCACGTACGTAATAAAAAATGAAATCCCCCCACTCAATACTAGCTCTAATGGCGTAATTGACTCGGTAGTGGTATTTATCATTTACGGTTGATGTTCTATTGGTTGTCGGTATGGTTGTTTGAACTATTTAAAAGGGTAGTAGGTACATACTGCATACAGGTGACGTTATTACTATCTAATATTGACCTTCCGTGTACAACATATTAACACTAAAGTCAACTGACTCCTCATCGCTTCATCGAAACGACTACCATTACCGTTGACCGTTGGTTGACTATCAACATATAAACAACATATATCCAACATCTGACGTCAAAACAATTTTTCCGTGTCAATTAGTTGTCAGTCATCAGTTGTCAATATAGACTTGTAAGCCTTCAGCCTTACTAACAACTAATTTACTAATTATTTAGTGGAGTGAGAGAAAGCGATTAATTGCAAAAGTGAAATGTTGTGCAATACTGTTGTCCTTGTGTCATGTGTTTGGTAGTCTTGTACGTACGGAATCGGTTATTTCGTTTGAGCGAGTGAAAGCACAAAAATGCGAACGTAGTTTTCTGTGGCAACAATGCACATGTAAAATGGAATCGACCGGATTTCTGCCTCTCGAGAGCTCTCGGGTAAGGTGTTAAATTACTCATTAGTAGTACTTGTACGGATTGTGGGGGAGGGTTATAGTAATAATTGATAATTAATATTAATTAATTGATACTAGGATAGAAGATTTCGGATATGTTTACATAGTTAGTTTAAATGAAATTACCGCTAACCTGACCTGGTTATGGTTAAAAATTTGTGTACCAAAAAACCAAAATACAGAGCAGTATATAAGCAGAACAACCCCTGACCCCCGAGAATATTCCCTCGTCAAGATCAAATCTTTAAGTAAAGTCCCCATTATCCACCGCGACCAAATTTCACCGACGCCATGGGGTGCAAATATTGTGAGCTGTACATAGTAAATATAGGACAAGAAGAGGGTCGGGAAATTTCAGGTTATTTCCAACATAGGTTACTTTTTTTTAGTTTGTGACATTCATGACTGTGACATGATCCTGACTTTTTTCATTCCTTAAAAGATGACCAATATTGAACCTTCTAGGTTTTTTCCTAGTGCCGACATACATTGGCCAAATGAATGACCATGGATATATGGTTGGGCAGTTCGTGGTATGTTGTATGTATCCTGCCAGGTATACATCAAATAGCTGGAGGTGCGTCGTGAAAGACTCCTCCACAAATATTTAGAGCCGATTCGTACACCTTCAAGTATTGTCATCTGTTTAATTGCACCCCTTGATTGAGCCATACTTTCAAAATAAATGTGTGCCACGTAACCTCTCAATTTTTAGTTGAATTGAAAATGAGTGGTTGGATACTGACACCCCTGCCTGCGGTTGGACTATAGTTAGAGTTAGGGAAGGGTGAAGAGGTTTTTGAGGCCGAATTGACCGAACAGGTTATTTTGGTTAAGTTTTGTAACGGTTCTTGGCGCACAGACACAAAAGGGTATTACATTAGCTCTCTTTCAAACAAACACGTTCGCGAGCTAAAAAAAAAAGCAAAAAATCTTTGTTCATATGTCATCATAACTAAGAACCCAAGGTTGTGGACTACAATAAGCTATATATATCACCATGCAAAAGAAGGACCGTGATCTTTGGTTCATTTGGTTTACGACTGGACGGAACACACCCCGTTACTTGGTCAATTTCCAATACCATTACAGGATTTGTTAGTAATTGTTAGGTATCCGTACCCTGACTTGACATAAGGTGATTCTGTTTGACAATTAAGATGGAAATTCTCGGGTAGATTAGGATGGGTATATAAATTTTGCCAGTACAAATACACAGTAAAAGGCTAAATTAAAAATCTTATCTCGGCTAGCTCCCAAAAAAACAGCGTATGAGTATAGTATGGCACATACTCGAATTCAAACCCATTTTTGACAATAAAATATGTTGCTCAAATGTTTAGAATTTTTTTAATAATAATAAAAATTTCTTGTACTATAAAAGATACGAAAAAACGAAATAACGCGGAGTCGGATAAAATTGTTAGAAGAGCAGAAAGTGAGAATTAATTAAGTTGTACGCTTTGACTAATGAATATGATTTTTTCCACATGTAACAGGTGCATGAACTTTGTTTCTTTAACCTGGAAGGTGTTTGCCAAGCAGAAAAAGAAATACTGCATAAAATCATCCACAATAGTCAATGGTATTCCGATTCATTATTCTGCTTTATGCGGAGGTCCCCTAGTCCGTCAGCCTCCAATGTTGAATCTTGTAACCCGTGCCTTACTGAACCCGGTTGTGAAGTTGAAAACGACGGCGTTCCAGAAGTTAGTGGAGATCCAGATAATGTATCAGGATGCATCTCTGATGAAGGTTCTCAAGTTCAGAATGGCCCCATAGCCGAACTTTCACATCCACAACAGCATAGTAAGTCTAAGCACAAGCACGTCGCTGATAGTACTTTTTAAACAATACATATTGATATTATATTTATGTTAGTTTCTCCTGCTTTCTCAAATGTTAATTCATAAAGACATTTGTGTGGGGCGTTGTGCTTGCTGTATTATGTTATCGTTATGTTTGTGTAATTTTTTAAAAATGATGTCTACCATTATCTTATCAAAATAACTGGAAAACAAATCAGTGAATCATTGTGCTGTGTTTCTCATTTTTTATGAAGATATTTGTTTCGAAAATTTAAATTATTGCCAGTAGCCTGTAACGTTAAAATCTATTCATTTTCAAGTTAGTGGAAGTACTCATCAAAATTCATCAAAAACTGTTTAACACAAATTGTAGTTTATTTAACAAACTGCGAATTATCGCTTGATTTTGAAATATAATGTTAAATTTTAATTCTTTCCGCTTCAGCCATTGTATGATGTATGAGACATCATATAATCTTAAAATAACCAAAATTTACTTTACGACTCTATACTAACAATAAGTATCATTCGGAAATTCACAATACTATCTTCCATGTATATTCGTTTTTCTTACGCGTTATATTACCCGTGAGTGACGACAGTACAGTGATTAGGTTTTTATTAACTATTCTATTTTCCCCGAAAAAATTGCATTATGTTTTAATACAGACTCGGTAACTTACTTACTGCAGCGATGCCTTGATTTAGAAAGTTAAAAACGAAAAGAATACGGAACATTTTTTTCTGTCACCTGTTGGAAATCAGAACTTATTCTGAACTTGCAAGACAATAAAGCTAATCAATCAATCAATCAATAATGTTGTGATTGTGATGTTAATTTCATGCATATCAGAAAGTAACTTTATGCATTTCTTATTATGACCAACCAACTCCAGTTAATGTTTTAAGGGCAATGCTCCGGCAGTTATAAATCAGGTGGTTACTTCAACGAGTATACGACCTTTTTATCCAAGTCAACCTTTATTGACGCCGTCAACAGCTGGCACTGGACAACCCATGCCCCCTACAAGTGTGCAGATACCTGTTTCCGGTGGTCAGATGGTAAGCCTTAATACTATATATAAATACCTTTAAGATTTGGTTTTTGTCACCGTCACATAAAGTGTTTTCTATCCCGATTTACCATATAATAGATAATATAATCGTACATTATATGTATTATTACTTTATTACTATTCCCATTACCAATGTTTGGAAAGGGTCTCGCTCTCTTGCTGATGAAACTTTGAAAGCGATATGAGAACTAGAGATTAGAGTGCTAGATTTTAGCAAACATGTTAACTCTTCAACAGAGGTTGTCAGTTTGCAGTGCAGTCCGGAACTATCAATGCCCAAAGAGTTTGGTCAAAATACATAACATCATTCTGTCAAACAGCGTGCGCTAAATTCAAGTTCTGAACACGCACACATGATCTTATCGCTTTCGAAAACCCTTTTTGAAGAGTTACTTGTGATTATTTTTTAAACATTTGGACAATCGTCCTCTCATCAGTCAGTCCTATATTTATATATATATAAAAACACATGTCATGTACTTTACCTTTACATGGTCTATGTGGATATATGTTATGTTATAATACATATTATGTTGTATTTAATAATTCCTTCCTTTAGGTAATGTACTCTCAACAAATGCAGCAGTTAATGCAACCAAGCCATGGAGGTTACCCCATGCCCGTCGGCTATCCACCTCTACATTATGGCTATCCCCAGCATGGTGGCCAACCTCATGTTACCTATGTCAGTCCATCTGGAGAACCAATTAGCCCAGAATCAGTTCACTTGGCCCACGCATCAAGTCATAAAGGACACCATGATGGCAACCACGGCATCCCACATTCTCATACTTCGGGCTTAGCTGGTCCAGGAGGTTCTGGTGGGTATTCTAAAAATCGTAATCACAGACGAGACAATGTTAAACCGCAACAGCCGCCTTATTATTATTCAAGGTAAAATTATTTCAATCAATTTCATTTATATTAAATTACAAAATATGCATGATGATGATATCCAACCGATCACTATCACAATCCAGAACTGATCGGACAAATCGGCAGGCATTTGTGCATTAGTTGTATATTTCTGCATAGCCATTAACCCTGGTCAACATTTGTCATCCGATGACCTCAGTCTAATACGATACGATAAAAGTGTCTAGTCTAGATGATAATGGGTTAATGAAATGGAAACTTACATTTACATAGTAGTTATGAAAAACTTGTGAATTACAATAGCAGTGGTAAATTATTACGCTGCGCAAGCATTTTGTGGTTTTAGTAAGTACTCCATCTGTGTTTCTTTGTGTTCTTACAATTAGTTACGGGTATACCACAGGGATGCCGTACCACAGCCATCAACAGCTTGCACAAAATGTGACTGGATCGCCTATAATTATGCAAGCCTCTGGAAATATTTATCCATATCATCAGCAGCATCAAAGTATGTCCATTTTCTTTATTTTTTTATTAATATTTCAGAATTCCTTAATAAAGTATTTTTGGTGGACATTTCTGCGTCTTTTGGCGTCGATCAGTTTTTTCGTCCTCCAAAACAATATTTGAAAATATGGAATCGTTCTTGTCTGACTTAAGCCACCAGATTTGGAAATGATTTGAATATATAAAATCGATTTTCTATCTAAATTGCGAAAAATGTGTAATTTACATTTACGTGAATCTTTTAAAAATGGAAGAAATAGAGGAAAATTTTAAAAGCAAACGACTGATTTATTACGAATGGAATAAAATTGAGATTTCCGACAAAAATAACACTTCAGAGTACCGTGCGGAATTTAAATGGATACCTATGTACATGTACCCGATAAGCTGTTCAGTCCACCTCATTGCTGAGCTGAGCTTCCGTCCAATCAGGGCACTTTTTCAGCTATAATAATTTATATCAATCTGATATGTGCGTTGCAGTTGCGAGTGAAATGGATCATCACCCCTCTAATGTCGGAATGCCTCCTCAGACTATTGGTCACATGACCAGTGAACTTCCTCCATATGCTCAACCTCATATTGTACCTCCTATGTACCACCACAGTCCAACGCACAGTGGAAACCGTGGTGGAAATTATTCTCAATCATCTCGCGGAAATCCTGTTCAAGTTCCGATCGAGCTACCGCCTAATCTTGTTACTTCCACAGAATTGCACGCAGAAGCGGAAAAAACGAACGACGTGAAACAGGAATCAGATATCACTCAAGCCGCTGTCAGTCCTGACGAATCGGTATCAGTTGGACATGTTGTAGAAACGGAATCCACCACCTTAGAAATAGAAGATAGTCGAGCCAAGTCATTAGGTAGTTGCAAAACTAATATTCCTTCTACCGAAGTAATTTTTTAATGTACTTATAAATCCTTCTGACATCAATAGGTAGCAACGTAGATTCGCTCACAGAACCAAGTCGTGATACAAAAGTGGTAGATAAAATACCAACACCAACTTCACCTCTGCAACCAACTTTAGACAAACGAAGTTTTGCCACCGAAACAGTCAATCCCGATTCTATTACCGGTAGCACCGTTAGTAGCAGTCAAACAAAAAGTTCACCAAAATTTCAAGAAGCTGCGGCTTGTGGTGAGACAACGGGAGTAAATGGTGACATAAAAGATACTAAAATAAAAGCTGGGAAAGGAGCTCATAGTGATAATTCAAGTGCCGAACCTGCTGTTGTTGGGAAGAGAGAAAATCTAAACGCACGGCAGCCAGGAAATATTGCCAAGAATTTTGAATCGAAGAAATCCCATTTAAATGTTAGTAACTCACGCAGTGTGAATGCCATTTCAAACTTAAATTCTAGTATAGTGTCTACTTGTACGAAAGATGTTTCTAGTAAAAAACTTGTGTCAGAAAGTGGCAGTGGTGAATTTCCTCAACTCTTATCCAATAGTGTAGGTAATAGTAATAATAGCTCTGTGACGTCAGGTAATGCAGGAAGTGCTTGTAGTGTTGGTGGCGCAGCTAAGGGACGGTCGTGGGCGAGTATAGCATCTGTAAAATCTCAGCTTGGTGGTTCTGATGGTGCTAATCAATCCTTAAAACGTTGCTCCGGTTCATATCCTCATGGGGCTGATCAAGGTTGCGGTGATAGCGTTGCAGGAAGACTCAGTGATGATCTTAATAGTTGTGTTCTACCAAATTGTCCATCTGCGAAGGCCATTCCAACTGCTGTTGAATGCCTGATAGACAACTCTGCCACTTGCGACGGCAATGATCCCATAGCTTTGAGTCTTGGGGAATTTTTGAGGAATTATGCCTTAGATCATCATTCAATTGCATTAACACCGAGGGGTTTGAGTAATCAGGGAAATTACTGTTATATTAACGCTACACTACAGGTAATTTTTTAAAAATAAACCATCTACTTAAATAATCATACTCATAGCAAATATATGTTGTGTTTGTATTGTATTATATGCAAGAATTGATGTTTTTTTTTGTATTTCTAAAAAAATACAAAACAATTTAATCTGGTGTAGAGTCAGAGATCATATTATCTGTAGAATGGGGTGGGCTAAGAAAAAGTGTATTGGTTCAGAAGTGTGATGTGTGATGGTTTTAAAAATATAAAGTAATGACTCGGTCGAATGTTGAGAAGTCGTATGCAAAAAAACTTTACTAAGAAGACTAGAACTAGAAGATGCAGATACATTTTACAAGTCATAGTTACCTTGCTTTTTACGTATATTCCTTGCATATATCAATGATAGTGACAGAGATAGAGCTTAAGAGCTTGCACTATGCATTACAAGTTTTTAAAAGGTTAAGGACTGAGACTGGAATACAATTTCTGCTGGTCCGACAGGTGACAGGACATAACCAGTAAATAGAAGAGCGGTTTGCTTAGCACCTTTACAGTTAGCATTCAACCGAGTTTTTTCAGCATTGTTAGCATTTTTTAAACCATCACACTCACACTTCTAAACAAATACACTTTTTCATACCCCATTCTACTCCAATAGGATCTCTGACTATACACCAGCTTAATTTTATACGTATTTTTTTATTTTGAACTTTCAATTATAATCATCTCATCATAGCAAAGGGTAAAGTTTTTAATAAATAAGACCCATTCCGAAATCAGAACTCAAAAATTCCGTGTGCCTTTTGAAGTGATACTTACTTCACTTACAGACTTATTCATCTGAGGATAAGAGAATTTATAACAATGAGACGACAATGGTTGCTAAGATTAATTGGAACAATATAAGTATTTGGCCCCCAACGATATCAATAAAACGGGATATTTAGGATTTTTAGCGTAGATTTCAGATATTGAATTTGTTTTTTGCAAACTCACCCAAGCCGAAAAAATCGACATCGAAGGCTACAAGTTGTAGCAATAGCAATACTAAACCTAAAAAAAATTGATAAAGAACTCATCTCTTTTCAAACAAATTCGACCTTTGGCGACCCAACTCTTGCCTCGTATCCTAACCGGGGTTTTTAACCTAAACATTTTTTAATCCTCTTTTAGCATCTAGTTTCTAGTAGCATTTCCTCAGATGAATATTATTCATCCATGAGCATTTCCAAGTAACTAATACTTACATATTATTATGATCGATCACTATATAAAATACGTACCCTGTTTGTTGGGTCGATTATCTCGGCTTGGGTGAGTGTGTGCAAAAAACAAATTGCATATTTGAATTGTACGCAAAAATTTCCTACCTGGTAAAATTTAAGATTATCTAAGGGTAAAATATCCCGTTTTATTGATATCGTTGGGGGCCAAATACAAATACTGATAAATTAATCGTTTCAATTTATGTTGATAAGTAGCGAAGCGAAGGACATTTTTTGGCAATATCTCCAGTGCTATTTGCTGATACGTTAAAGTTACACCATGGTCCTTTACCCTTTTTTTGTCATTTAAAAGAAATAATGAATAGAATTTGTACAATTTTTTATACTTAATTATGTACTTGAATGTGGGTGAATCCCCTACCACCCGCTTGCCCGCCCACCCACTTGGTAAACATTTTTATCAATGGTTAGGTTAAGTTTATGAGTCAAAGCGGGCGGGCGACCAGGCAAGCGGGCAGTAGGGGGAGGTCCCTTAATAGTGCATACAGATATAATTCGTTTCCGAGCATGACATCGCGAAGCTTAGTAGCTTCGGTGCTGCTCTTTATAGTACCAACAAATTATGACATCTGGTGCTGGTGCTGTAGCCATGGTGCCTGGTGCTGTAGCCACGGTATCTGGTGCTGGTGCTGTAGCCATGGTGCCTGGTGCTGTAGCCACGGTATCTGGTGCTGGTGCTGTACCCATGGTGCCTGGTGCTGTAGCCACGGTATCTGGTGCTGGTGCTGTACCCATGGTGCCTGGTGCTGTAGCCACGGTATCTGGTGCTGAAGCTGTAGCCATGGTGTGGTGCCTGATGCTGTCGCCTCGTCACCTACAGATGACAGAGATACCGAATTCCTAGCCTTTTCTATTTGCATTACGAATTCCGAATTCCACATCGAAAAAAAAATATATATGAATTCCAAATTCCGAATTCTTTTAGGATTTCCAAATTCCGAATTCCTTTATGGTTTCCGAATTCCTTTAGGATTTCCAAATTCCGAATTCCTTTATGGTTTCCAAATTCCGAATTCCTTTAGGATTTCCAAATTCCGAATTCTTTTAGGATTTCCAAATTCCGAATTCCTTTAGGATTTCCAAATTCCGAATTCCTCACTTCAAACTATTTACTCCGGGCATTACAAATTCCGGAATTCAAATTCCACTAAATTCCTTGTGAATTCCAAACAAATCTATGATCGGTTAAGTTTAAGTAAAACGTAAGTTTTTTGTAAAATCATGCCAGCATAGCTACGCTACAGTCTACAATTGATGCATGGCAGTCTGTCTATTGAGTTTTTCTACCCGTTGCCTATGCTGCACATACATAAACAGGGGACACAACACCATTTGCAATTACTGCCCCTGTTTCAATTGAATTCAAAGAAGTATTAAGGGGATAGTTTTATCTTTTAAAACCATTTTCAAAACTTTCTCAATCGTCATTTGTGTAACTTCCAGTTAACACTTAATAATTTTTTTCAAAGTAATTTAGAACCTTGCAATGCTTATGGAGTAATCGAAATTTAGACACCAATGCATACAAACAGAGATGTAGTACACACACAGCATATGTGTTTGATAAAGTCTACAGTGTAGACTTTTATGTGTAGAAGACTCCACACATAAAATCTCTCATAGAATATATGCATATTGACGTATTTTGGCGTTGTGCCTATATTTTAAGGAAAATAACGATGTGGAATGTAAAAAAAAGAAATTCGGAATTTAAGCACAAATTCCTACCCGTAAAATTATAGGTCGAATTCCACATTCCAAATTCCTTTAAAATTATGAGGCAAGTGTGAATTCCGAATTCCTTTCTTCAGGTGATAGGGGGACAAATTATGAATTCCAAATTCCTCAACAAAAGGAATTGAATTCCGGAATGCAATTGTTTGAATTTACATTCTCGGCATCTCTGACTAGATACTAGTGAGACATCATACTTATTGTTAGTATGCCCTCAATTCACGCTAAGATATTAATACTAATTATTACTAATACGAATTTGTATGTTTGTTCATACCTATACCTATTTTGTATTGCCTTGCATAACACAAACTTCTAATAATTGGTAAATTGTATGAAACATTCTCTATCCCTCCCCTTTATCATTTTTCGTTGCGGATTACGAAAAGATCGGACTGCAATTTTTAATTTAAAGCCTTCTTGCTTTTTTAATGAAAGATATAAATAATACTCTTACAATAGAATAGTACTGTAGCTTTAGCTTACGTTAGTGCGTTTAGGTTACAGTGATAGTAAAAAAACCTTTGATGTCTTTTATTTAGGCATTGCTTGCCTGTCCACCCTTTGTCAACTTATTCAGAGCTGTCGGGGAAACTCTTAATCAGAAACCTTGCCGTGGTACTCCGATCATTCAGAATGTGTAAGATTCATTTGATCGATTATTATACAATCTGCGTGCCGAAGAGATCTTTATGCTCTTCTCTCTATAACTATACTTATATATGTTTTTTAAAAATGCTTATAGGTATGAACTCGTGAAAGAATTTGAGCCTTTGCTGAGAGGCAACGCAAGCAAAAAAGATAGAATTAAGGATGTATTTAATGTTGGAGCTAATTTAGAGCCGATTGGCATTCGAAAATGTCTTGGTCTTTTGGAAGGCAACACTTTTAAAGTTGAAGGGCGTCAAGAGGATGCGGAAGAATTTTTGTCTCATCTACTTAACGGTCTTCACGATGAAATGCTAAAGGTGAGATTATTTAATTTCAAATACTTGTATAAGCCGTTATTTATGTGAGAGGAAAAATGAATGTGTACTATAAATATCCACCCATGTCCCATCACATCACACAAATATTTTTACATGCACTGATATCGTTTGTAGGGCATATGTTTATATTTGTGTCATTTGTGTAAAAGGTTATGAAGTGGGTTGAACAACACAGAGAGAAAAGCAGTGGGGATCCAACTGCATCATCCAATGCTTCGTCTAATTTAGGTTCCACGAATGGAGGTGCTGAAATTAGCGGTGACGAAGATGACGATCAGTGGCAAGTTATGGGTGCGAAAAATAAAAGCTGTGTTACAAGAAAAACTACTGTTAGCAAAACGCCCGTCTCTGAGGCGTTTCTTGGACAGATGTGCTATTTATACCGTGTCACTTCTACGGGCAGTCAGAAATCTGCTACCTTACAACCATTTTATACTCTTCAACTAGATATACAGGTATAATAAAAATACTTTTATTCATTTTCTTTATTGCTTAAATTAAATCGGCATATCATGTTAGTTCGATAATAATTGTTCTAACAACTTGAATATCCTTGAACCTAAAACTTCTTAAACATAAAACTAAGAGTTCTATTTGACTGACGAATCAGGACGCAATACATTCGGAAATTTATAATTTCTAGTAGGATTCACTTACGACTCCTTGCGACTGCGACCATATGAGTTTGTTCAACTGTATGTTTTGTTCAAAATCATTTCGCAAGTTGTGCATTTTTAGTTTATTATGAGGGTTTATTCAAATCGCTTTGCCTGGTCATGGCCAATTAGTATTCCATTCCAGTAAAATTAGGATTCAAGTTTTTCGTAGTGTTCGTTCAGTCGTTAGTAAATATTATGTTATTAGAATGACAACATTCGGTCCGTGAGGGACGCCTTGGAAGCAATATCTGCCAAAGAAGAGGTGTCTGGAATGCTCTCAGCGACAGGTAGTGAAATAGAGGCATGGAGGCAGCTAAGTTTAGAAGAGCTTCCCGTTGTCCTGATTCTGCATTTAAAGCGATTCGTGTACGAGAAAAATGGAAACAAAATTAGGAAAATTGATAAGAAATTGGACTTTGGGATAGATTTGGAAATCGGAAAAGGTACTTTTAACAGCATTTGAAATTATTATTTCTACGAATTGTGTCTCACTGCCATTTATTGAAAATATAGATTTACTGTCGGTTACCGCAAAAACAAAATATAATCCACGTCAGCGTCAATACAAATTATTCGCAGGTTCGTGATATTTCTTTACTCGTTCAAAGAAAGGATATGTTGCTATACTTGCTATAAAGTAGAACAATAAAACTTTACTTGTACTGTAATATTTTCGTTCTGTATTAAACAGTGGTTTATCATGACGGCGAAGAGGCTCACAAAGGGCACTATATAGCAGACTGCTTTCACGCCTCTGGTGGGTCAATGTGGGGCCAATGTGGTTGGTTGCGCTTTGACGATACATCGGTGAAACAAATTCCAGAAAGCCAGATGTTGAATCCACAACCGCCTCGTGTTCCTTACCTTCTTTACTACAGACGTGGAGATACTTTACTAAGTCATGTAACTCAACAGCAGCAACACAAAAAGGATCGCCCTTAGTTATAAACAAACTAGAATATGATGATTAAGTAAATACAGAAACCGTTTACGATTACGAACACGAATTAGTTTGTACGGTTTGTGTACACTATCGTAAACGTCGTTATTATGTAGTTTATATGATGTTGTATAATTGTGTAACCTTTCGACAATCCCGAAACCCATAGGGTAACATATTTAGAGAAGTTCGAATGAAAATAAATAATATGTAGGCGTAGGCATGCGTAAAATAGCAGCTTTAGACTATATTTCTCTGAGTAAAGCTGTTGCGTTTTTTGTAAATGCCAATAGAAGATACTTAAAGTGTAGAAACGCAGGGTGCCGCAATGCATTCAAGTTAATCAGGATGAATGTTTTATACACATATTTAGAACTGATAGTATTTGCAGTATCTGTGTCGCGTAACTTTTTTGCGTTTGATAAAGTTTAGCCATCCATTTAGCTTACTGCCTGAAAAAAGTACTTGTATTGTATTGCCACTGTCACGTTAAGCATGAACTTTAAAACAGATTTTAAGGTTCTCTGTATAGTAGTTTGAATCTAAGATGATAGAGTTACACCTATATAGATATCAGGAGTGTGTTGTTGAATAATACGTACTAATACGCTGGCGATACTATCGAATTGAATGCATGTCTGATTATTGATATTGATGAAAGTATACATTTAAAATGTATGCATATTATCATATTACATACAACCGTAAGTTTTTAACGGAGCAGTTGTGGGAGTATGCAATGAGTTAACTGTATTTAGTATGTCATATGCTAACATTTTAACTTCCATTATTCTTTAAAATTCATTGTCAGTTTAAAATTCAAGCGTAGTATTAAATAAATTAAAGACAAAGTCTCTTCGTAATGATGGTTCGGTATTGCACTTCCGAATTCGAATAGGGTAATCATAATTAAATGACTATTATTGTGCGTATGTGTTTTTATTACAGAATACTGATATTCGTCACAACTAAACGAGCAACGTCACAGATATATCGTACCGAGTGTCAGCATGTTATAGTGCTAATTTTTTAGTCGAATTCAGGAGTTGCTTTAACATGACCGTCATTATTATCGATGTTGTCTAGAATATTTGTATTACTCGTAAGAAAATAAAAATCAGTTTTTCAAAACGAAAATGGTTTGTCTCTTTTGTAATAGGTAAAAATGACTACACATAATGCCTATAAAATAAATAAATTAAGCTAACAAAATTTACTACGTGCTTAATTCTATTTATCGTTGTCAACATGATTAAAATAAAAATATCTAATGAGTATTTCGTTATTATTATAAAAATTGTCAAATGTGAGCAATGATGTAGCGAAGTTTGCTTGCCTAGGCGCAGACTCTCGGACTGATTAGTAATGAATATTAAATACGTTATATATAGCAGAATATTGAATAATAAGTTTTGAATGTAAAATAATTGGAAATGTAATTTTATTTTATATTGTAGGACAGAACGTTATTTGGCGTTTACAAGTTTTTGTTTACTCGGGCATTTCAAAAGCTGTGGTTCAGATTCAACCACCGAACAATATGCTAAGAAAACTGACAAAAGCTACGCCGAAAATATGCTTTCGCAACGTTTGATTCCTCAATAACTACAGCGGCGTAAAAAGTTATTGTGTTCTCTGTTTGTATTGCGAACTTATTGTTATCAATTTGACATGGGCAACGTAAAACTGTCCAACTTCTTTTCTGTTATTTCTTGTGGAACAGAATTTTCAGGCTTGTTAGAGCAAAAAGTTTGTCTACAACTTAGAGCAGTTTATTCTGAAAAAGTAATTATGGAATAAATAATATGCTATAACTTCAGCGACTCGCGTATTTTGTTCTTACATAATTTCAAATTTCAAACAGTTTTTTTGGTTACACAACAAAAGCTACTGGGCTAAATTATTGGTCAGAGCGAGGATGAGGTCACTGTCTACAAGTCTCTAAATAGGTTAATTGGCTTGCAGGTTTTCCTGAACAAAAGAACGCATTCTATCTAAAGTTTTCCCGTTGACTTTCGATGATTTTGTGGCTGGGAACTTTATGGAAACTTAGTGCGTCTTTAATTTCGATGTGAAATGATTAAACTCAAACAAGCATAATACATGAAAGATAAAGATGATACAATTACTAGTTTATTTCTGTCAAAAGTTGTTATTTGTAGTTCAATTTCATACCTTAGTCATTCATGTCATTGTCATACGTTTGCGAACACAGACGACAGGCATAACATGGCATGCTATCTTGTGAATAAATGACTACTATGCAAATGAAAAATTTGCGTTGACTTCAATGTATGATTGAATGTTGAAACGGGTATGCTTAAAACCCATTTCGTCGTATGGCTTCAATTACACGGTCAACAGAGACAGACTGTTTTCGCCTGTAGAATATTAAATTTAGACGTACTGACGATGGGTACTAACACTAAGTTTCCAAGCATCAGCATTTACTAATCATTGTAAATCAGGCTTCTGCTGTAGATTTCCAGTTGACACAATAGGTTTAGGCCTATCCCTAAAGGTGAGTTTTTGCTTCACAATAGCCTGAACAATGTATTCTGTTCGACCATTTTCCTGTCGGCGTTTTTCAAGTACAGCCACTGGTTTTTCCAATTTATCTATCCTTCCAATCAGAATATGATGACCAATAATGAATGTAGGCACTCCCTTTAAACAATAATTAAATTTATAACCTTATTCAGTCAATGACACAGTCAACAGTTGACAGTACAAGTACATACACATCATAAACTACTAAATTTATCTATAACTTTACATCTTTACTATACGCCAAGTCGCCAACAAATTTTCCTGACAGATTTTCATTTCCCTTACAATCCAAGTCACCCTGAAGCTCTATCATACCCCACTCCGGAAGGCCGTTTTCATTCCTTTAAAAAATACAACACGCATGTAGTCAAAATTAAGTCTGAAACGATTTTTAGTAGTAACTTTCGCACCGCATGTGTCAAAATCCAAAGTTAACAGTCTCAGTCTCCATTTAGTAACTCATTCATCATTAATACAATACATGTGCACGTGTGTACTGTTTAATTGCTAGTCATATCAGTCCACATTATGTCAGATCTCGGACTCGGAAGTGGAGATACGAAAATATTTATTGGAAATTTTGTCACAATAGTGAGTTTTGTTTATGCATACGTTACTACGTATATTAGACTGTGAGTTGCGTTCCATAATATTTTTAATCATGAGAATTCAATTTGCGTCCAGTCAGCTGCATACTAATATGGATAATCAACATTCCTAATTAAACTTACTGGAAAGATGTAATAAATATCTGCATTGTATTATCACGTTAAACTTGTAACTTTGTGAGCTACTTACTGCACTGCTACATATAGTAACTAACTTCAAATGTGGGTGGCATTGTCACCCAAAATATGTAAATGTTCTTTTGTTTATCTAGCAAACAACAGATAATCTCCTCCCGCTTCTTAAGTTGGACAGGCTTGTGACAACAAGCAACTGTGCACCCGCCATTTCTTAATTTCCTTTCAAGCCTGTGAGCACACCTTTATGGGTATTTTCCTTCAGCCGCTATAACATTTGAAGTTTGTGTTGTATACATGTGGAAGGTCTACAGCATCCGGCACACGGTCTACAGCATCATCATCCTGAAATGTATATTTTGTCATATGTAGAGTGCAAAAACGGACTAGCATCAGGTCCACAGCATCAGATTCCAAAAAATTTACTACGTGATAGGGTAAGCCTGAGAAAAGACATGTAAGTATACTATATAATCTAGAATGGCTGAATGGTCAAAATCCCAATTTAAAAGTGTGATTTCTACAAAATCACAAAATTTGTTATTGCC